>OX155953.1:5740856-5797296 GCA_944548615.1 Micropterix aruncella | reverse complement strand
TTTAATCTGCTTTTTAGCGATGTAGCATGAAGCAAGACGACATAGCAAGACGACATAACAAACATGGTTCGGCCGTGTTTGCCGAATGAACGATAATCGCTTGCCACGTAAACTTCTTTGGCGAGACCGTCCGACAGAATGGCGAATTCAGCGATCGGCACCGAAGAAAACCTGGCAAATAACATCAAAGACGCCCTTAAAAATCAACGATTATCGGCTAGGGATGCTCGAGACGTGGCAAAAAAATCGTCAAGAATGGAAGCGAATCGTGAATGGAGTACGAGATCCAGCGGCACCGACAGCAGCTAATTGGCTGCGAGGGCGACCCCCTCCCCAATCGCCGGCTACGTAATAAATAATAATAAATAAGACGACATAGCTGGTTTGTTGAATTCGAACGCGGTTATGTAATTTCACTGACGAATTTCGCGTATTCGCCATACCTCGCTCTAACGCATTTCACTTTTTTTTTCAGGTTTGGATATTTCTACAAGGGACAAAAGTCTACTCTTGTGGCAGTCAAAATATCCTCATAGAATTCATTGATTGTTGTCCACAAGAGTTTACAGCAGAAGCATTATCCAACACCCATTAAAATGGCAAGACCGCATAATATTTGTTGGATAGCGTTTCTACTTGAACATTGGAAAATAGTTGTTTTTCAATGAGACAGTGCAGTGCGTTAGAGCGGAATGTAAAATTAACATTCGTACTAAATTCTCACTAAATTCCAGAGTGAGTTAGGAGAACAGAAAAAATGCCAGCAATCTCGTTTGACAAGAAGATCGAAACAAACAAATTTTGCAATACCACTCAGGAGATCCGCTTTTGGCCAATCCAGTTTCTCTTATCTTGCCCCTAAATTTTATAATTGCCTACCACCAAACATTAAAGACATTAAAATTTCATATACATTTAAACATTGTTTGAGTGCCTACCTCTTAAATTATACAAATGCAGATATTGAACACCTTATTAGACAATTGAATCTTTATAATAAAAACATAATAGTATACGTAGTAATATAAATTGATGACTTCTAAATATAATTTTATTTTTATTTTTGTGAATTTATTTTGTATATTATTAATACATATTAATACATATATAAATATATATTAATTTTTATCATGTTTTAAAATAAAATAATAGGTTATTGACAATTTTCATGACATCTTCTTAAGAATTTTTAATTAGGTAATTAAGATATTTCTGTTACATTATGTATGATTTTGTTTATTTATATAAATATAATATTATAGATTTCATAGGATAACTAAAATAAATTGTCTACCTTGGAACAGGCGGTAGCCTAGTTAGGTTAAGACTTTTGTATATTGAATCTACTCATAATTTGAAATCAATAAATAATTTGTAATTTGTAATTTGTACCTTTATCGGACAAAACAACCTGCCGAACATAAAACCACCGGATTTATTTTGAAAACAATTCGTCTCGTCTTTTATTATACAGCTTTATGTTCGATTGCTAGTCAACCGTTTATTTTATATTTCACTCTAATTCGAACTAATTCCGATTTTTGTTCACAGAGAAACGCAATCGGGTCTATTGACTCCTATTGAGCCCGATTGCGTTTCTTTTGTGAACTAAAATTGGAAATTAGTTCATGCAAACGAGACAGACCAATCGCTTGAGCGAATATAAAATAAAGATCGTTGATTTTCCAGCATTAAAACTACCTTTTGGAACTTAAAGCCATCTAAATAAGTTTGGACAAATTTGGTGCGTTCTTAGATTTAGCTACTCTATTTTCGGCGAGTAATTTTAATGCGGACAAATGACAACCATTCATTTGACACAATAGCCCGGTGGCGTAAAGGCTAGGTCGCCTGATCTTATTTCGCCAAGGCTAGGTCGCCTGATCACCATTTTCCGTTGGGATCAAATTACCGGAATTGCATTTTCAACTCTGTCAATGAAATGCAATAACAAGACACACACTTACACACATGTTACATGCCCACATATGCACATATAAACATTTCATAGTAGGGTTGGTTGTAAGAGATTGTCATATGACAATAAACCCGCCCATTGTGAAATTTCACAATAAAGAGTAGAAAACAAACAAAACATTTCGCTCTAACGTCTGTCCCTGTCTCGTTCACATGAACTACATAATTTCCGATATTAGTTCGCGAAGAAACGCAATCAAGCCCAATATGTCCATAAATGAAATTTACACTTTTCATGCCAATTCTCTTGGAACGTCATAGATCAATATCTAATATTTTGACTTGCACTATTTTGCTTCTACTATTATGAAATTAGACCAAGCAGTTTACCGTCACCGTGAGCCGATCGTGATGCGTTGATATTTTAGTAAGCTGCGGCTACGCGATACCGCTCCCCCCTTCACCCCCCCCTCGTTTCCTTATTCCAGTACAGCGATAGCGAAAGCCGGTCAACTTTTGCATAAACTGAACACAGCGGGTGGACGCCCTGTTACTCGGAATAAAACATACAGGCCATCTACCCGAGCCTGCAATGATATATTTTGATGCTCTGCAAAATATTCAAACGCCATCCTTGAAGTGGTCTTCCTTCCCGAGTGAAGCAGGTATCGTCCTTCGTATCCATTTCTTATCACACCTGTGGCAATAATAAAGCAGGAGTGGTAGTGATAAGACCGGACCAACGACCTGCGACAACGTGCGCTGGTCATATACGAAGGTCAATCTCTAGTAGAAGTCATTTGATTATTAGAACCATGGTCAATAAGCACATATAAACCGTAATACTAATAATATTAATGTTTTAAAACTATTTTCAATAAAAAAGGCGGGTTTATTGCTTTGCGACAATGTTTATCAGCTAACCCATAATTTAAGTTTATATTACAAGTTTTGCGTTGGCTACACAAAACAAAAATTAAAATGATAAAATAAACAGAAAACTAGTTTTTTAATATTAAAACAAAAGAAAACCCAATTATTAAAAATAAATAAAGACGCAAAGGAAAGGAAGGAGACGAAAAGAAAAGGGAGGAAAAGGGTTGGTTTTGTTATGGTTTTGTTATGGTTTTAGGTTTAGGTGCTCTCGAGCTTGGCTTTGAACGTGGTGATGCTGGGAGCTGTTCTGACATTATTCGGTAAAGCATTCCAGAGCCGTGGAGTTTCCAAGGAGAAGGAGTACGAGATAAAGTCGTTGCTGTGACCAAGAATGGAAAACAGGTCATTGCCTTCTGATCTCAGGGGACAGTCGTGCGCCGATAGAGCGGTGAACCTTTCGGCGAGATAAAGCGGTACGTCATTTGCGAGGATTCTTTACAGCTCGTATTTATGGTGGTAGGAAAGACACTGCCTTCTATTTCGATATTCCGTGATATGGTCATATTTTTTTAGGCCATAAATGAAGGGGATACATACGTTCTGTAACCTATCCTCCTTGGTGGCCAGCTACTCTTCCAGATCGAAGAAGGAGGTGGCAAAGATTAGCAGATTGTCCCTTTACTTTTATATTAATAATATAATAGGCTATTAGCATGCATTTTTATCGAGTAAAGTCCATCCGCGTTTTTCAGGTCTTTTTGCCAGATATCATTGCCAGATACCTGCCAGATATTATTTTAAGTAAATATATACATAAGGTATACCTTTAAAGAATTAAAAAATCTTCAAAACTAAGATAAACAATTTCTTTTAATTACTTTCTTTTAATTTCTTCTAATTTCTAAGTAGGTAAATATTTTATTAGTATTTATTTATTTTATTTTACATATTTATGTAAATATTACGCGTTACATTATACATAGAGATAATAATAATATTCACAATAATAAGGTCAATTATTATTCTTAAATAAATAAATATATAATGAGGCTCTCTAATCTGGTCTGCTCGCTATGCTGCCTTTATAGGCAATTTTTATAAATTGCCTAAAGAGTTTTCAACGTCGTTTTGTAAAGCAATTCAATCTTCTACTTCACAATCTTTCATGCGACTTCAGATTACTCGAAAAGACTACGAAGCCACAATATGATATGTGGTCTCATAATTATCTTTATTTAACGTAACAAACAATAATCTCGATAGCTCCTCTCTCGTAAGTATCATTATATTATGTGCCTATTGGTTTTTTTTACTCTGTGATCTCAAAATATTAATAAAGGAATATAACCAATGTTCATGTAATTTATTCAGTTCATATTTAGAATTCAATTTCAATTCAATTTATTTGATTGTGTTTGTGGTGTAGTATCGTGTTTTAACAATTACTTAGTGCCGCACAACCTGCCTTTCAGGCATATATAAAAAAAACAATATTGGTCACAGATTAACTAAGCGACGAGCAATAATTAAAATATAATTGATCCAAGCAATTAAAAAAACACATACATTATAATAAAAGCACAATCGAGTGACTTAGTTACGTAAACTTCTCCATTATTTAAAAATCACAGAAAGTGAATTTAAGTAAATATTTAAAAGTATCTCAGCTCATATTCTCCTATTCTCAATAATAGACAACATTTTAACAAAAAAACCTACCCAATTTTAAAAAATAAATGCAGCAACCATTTCTATCATAATTGAATGCGTATACAAAATTTCGTGTCTGTGCTGTTGACCGTTGAGGAGTTCCCTCGTTTGAAGCAACCCTGGGTGCCGCAGTCCTGTCTTGGTGAATCTTAGAACGGGGTGTCGTAATTGAATGCATTAACACAATTTCGTGTCTGCGCTGTTGACCGTTGAGGAGTCCCTCGTCGGCAGGCAACCCTGGGTGTAGAATTGGGTCATGCTTATCATAAAAAATGCATTTTTATCGGAACTAAACCAACATGTAATTTTCAACTTCATATTATAATATTTGAGGAGTTTCCTCAATTCCTCATGAATCCCATCATCAGAACAAGATGTTGACCATCTAGGACCAATCTGGAAGTATATCCTTTTAAATAAAACAGTTATTGTCCAAATCGGTTCATAAATGACGGAGTTCTAAGGTAAAAACATTAATAAAAATACAACCGAATTGATAACCTCCTCCTTTTTTTGAAGTAGGTTAAAAAGACGCTCGTCCCCCAAACTTCCCGTTAACTGACACGCATGGAACTACATTCAAACATATAAAAGAAAGCACAAGATCAAAGCAACTTAGTTACGAAAAACTTATCCATTATCTGACAACCACGTAAGTGGTTCATATTTTCTAATTGGTCCTCAAAATGAGGCTTTTACCTCCCTTCCCCCCCCCCCCCCCCAACGGTGGTTTGCCCCTCCCCCCAACCCGCCGATGACTGAAACGCAATGAACTACTGCCAGTCCTCGCTGTATAGAGAACGATGACGTAAAGTGGGGCTACCCAGCTTAAGAAGAAGAGTGAGCAATGTCACCATGGCTACCTAGAGCAACGCGGCACCGTTAGGTTCAGAGCGTGCTTTCGCGGCATGGTGGAAAATCCCATTCTCAGCGATGGCGGCCATTTTACGGTGAAGATTTGAATATGGTAATCGCATGCCACGGCGGCGAACACGCAACTTCCGGTGGAGGGGGAGTTGGCGGGAAAAGGGGCAGGAAAGGCCGGCAGCGCGCTCTTGCGGCGGCGTCCTTAACTACTTGAAAATCTCAAAGATACGTGAAAATAGTTATTCGGTGGCTGATTTCCGCGGAGTTACATATGGATTGCCTTGTGCTTCTAGGTAAGGCCTTGATTTTTATTAGAAACTAGTTTAAGACCGGAACTGGACTCCTTGTGTGTAGCCTATATCCATTCATCAAACGCATACTCCTTGAAAACAAAATCAATACAAAAAAATACAAAAAAACTACAAAATCAATACAAAAAAACAAAGGGAAAACAATGAAATACTGTGTGACTGGAAGGAGTGTGATCGTTCACCGGCGATATAGGGCCCGTAAACTTACAATGTGGTCGTCGACAGTGAGGAACATCTATTCATCGATGGTAAAAACAAGCATACCAAACGCTGCTCATTGGACCCCTTCGCTACCATGTGATACTGATGAAGAAATTTTAGAAAACTACATATTACACAGTTTTCTTTTATTTAGTAAACGTACTACAACAAATAATGTAAATATTCCATAATAGGCTTAAGTTTAAATTCTCAATCTAGATAGAAGTTCTCGCATTAAAATTAGCATGCATTTTTTTTATTTTTACTTATATCTGGCTAATAACAACCAAGTTACTAAAGTCCTTGCTGATATTCGCGAGGTAATTCGCGCATCACTTTTATAGCCAGGTGTGCGATGCGATGAGATGGATTTTCACGCGAAATTCGTAGTCGGGCATACCTCTGCATCGGCCATAGAATCGTCCACCCATGATCCGGTCACAATAATTGTGTTGCTATCAATGTTATTAGTGTTGTACGGAGAAACGATTTTTTTTTGGAATAGGCAGTTTCCACTCCGAAAGCACCACTCATTAAACATCGCAAGTTCAGGCCAGTAACTGGGATCTATATATGTGGTGAAAAGAGATTCCAGGGTGTCCACGATTAATTAATTATATTCACTCCAGTATACGACTTAAGAGATAGGTATTTAAAATTATGAATAATGCTGAATTCATATTCCAAGAGCATCCCAATGTAAAATAATGGAATATTCCTGATAATTAACTTTGCCAAAGAGCGTAATTTGTTTCATTTATTTACGAAGGCTATATTGCTAGATTTGATAATTAATTCAAATTTTGATAAGTTTAGTATTCGATTATCTATTTTCATGACTGTAACATTAATGCGTTGATAATTATGGCTACAGATATTGTGCTCTTTATTTGATCATAAATTTTCATTATTAGATTAATTTCTATCTATCAATGGTTTTCAAGCAGATTAAAAAATATTACAATAAATTTATATTGTCATAACTATCACGAAAGTTAATATTTCTAATTAATTACATTACTTATAATTTTAGACGCAATGACGCATCCAAGTTTAAGAAAGCCTACCTACTGGAGCAGAACTAAATTGTATTGTATTTACAGTTATGTTAATGTACAATAAGATAGAGTATCTAGAAAAATCGGATAATATAAAATATCAATCATAGGGCCTGAACTCCATACTTTTTATATATATATATATATATAGAACACTTTACTGCAAACAATGTTGTTTCCAAAACAGATGGCTAAGTCCGAATTGGTTCTCATTGCTTATACAGATAGTTATTTCTAGTAACATTATTATGTACATAGTAAGTTATTAGTATTGCCGCTCGCATACGGTGTGAATTAATTAAATAGAATCGTGACCTTAAATATGAATGAAATTAAAATATTTGATATCGTTTCTGTATACCTATTATGTCAGTATAAACTAGATAGCCTCTCAGTACGGTCTGCCCGGTTGTCATACATACTAAATTTTATCATCCGCTTTTATGATAACTTTTCTATTTTTATCATTTTCGACAATTTTGCAAGCGATAAAACTGAATACATAAACAGCTGTGGCGTTAGAAACGTGTTTGTGTTTGGAGCAATAGTGTGTTTTTCTGTTGTTGCTTGAAATGTTGGCCGGAAAACGTCTTATTACTAGACGAGCATATTCTGGATGTTTTATCAGGTTTGTTTATTTATTTTATGTGTACGTTAAAAAATAGTCAAATGACATGAAACTCGCAAAGGAATATCGGAGCCTAAGAGTTTCTGTCATTTTCACTAAAAACTTTGTTTACCCAGAAAATTCGATGTGTAAAATTCTAAAAAAAATTGAACAAACGAGTTGTCTCTTAATCAGTTAATGCAGATAAAATTATTAGTTAAGATAAAATACAAATTCTTAAATTCACTTGGATAGAAGTAAAATAAATAGTAGTGGTCAAAGTATATGCATTTCTCAAGAGGTACATATTTTATAAGTCGCAGAAGCATCTAAAACATCATAGCGTTTAGGTTCCCAAAAAATAGTTGGAGAGATCCTAACAATTGGTAGAATAACATTCACTCCGTAAATCAAATAACTTTTACCATTTTAACTGCGAATGCAATAGTTTTTTCGAATTAACGAATATTTCATCAGAAAACCATTTTCTTGTGATTGCGATATAATTATTGTATTCATGAATAGACATTTCTGGCTAGATGACTTTATCGGAAAGATAGGCAAACTTTTGCAAGCAGAGTACTCCTCGCTCCGACGTCCCGTGAGGAACTCCATCTCATCAAAGCGTGTGTGAACGTTTACATATAAATACACATGTGTCCTACTTTCCAAATACCGTTGATGAAGTATATATGTCTTTTTCAATAACATAGAAGAGTTTTTTGTTGCAGATAAGTTAAAGAATATTTGTATTGTTGGTGATTTTAATGTGTTCTCTGCGTCGCATGGGGAAAAGAAATATATTGTAAGGGTAATTGCAGTGAGCTCCTCTACTTAATAACATTACTTTTTACTGAGTAAAATACAGTTTGGGTTTCAACCTAATATCATAAAGTAGTTATTAAAAATGTTATAATCATTAAATACCTAGGTTAAAAAGTCGTAAAATATTAGGTGTCAATCATATTAATACATGATTTACGCGTAATATATTACAACTTTTAAACCTACTTAATGATTATTACATAATTAATATTTGCGAATTTAACCTAATTTTTGCATAAAATAACAATAGAAAATAATATTTTGTATCCTATTGTTTATATTCATATCACAACACCTTACATTAAAATATAGCTAATTAATAGAATATCAGCTGTAACAACACTTTTATTTAAGAATAAGAATATCATCGTATTTAAGAATAAGAATAAGAATAAGAATAAATTCATTTTCCTAAGTAATTTTCCAAAAACATTATTCACAAAGTCTGCCTAACTAGGCCGAAGCCCGTACCAAGGTAGACTCGACTAGGTCACTTGTACGTTTTATATTGTGCGCACACTTAATAAAGTACTAATACTGAGAAAAAGAAAAAGTAAAAAATAAATGAAATATGGTAAATCTAATAACTCTAATAAATACATACCATAAATTTCAATAGTTATTTTAATGATAACTAATACCTAATTCATAATCATGTAGAAAAATAAAAAAGTAATGATAAAATCAAAATATATCCAGTAAAAAAATTGTTAAAATAATAATAGTAACAAAATACAACAAAATTATAATTGCAGTGATAATCAGTAAGTAGAGAAAAATAACAGGGTAATAATTTGATAAATAAAAAAATTAAATAAAAATGAAATAACAAACCAATAATTAAAATATTCAAGAGTCAATAAATAAAACGGAATCAAAAGATAATAATTGTCCAAGTAGCAACAAATAAAAAGATAAGATTTATTTGTCAGGGTAAATATTAGGTGTTTAATGGAGAATGACGGAGATGAGCACCTCAATCTCATGTCTTCCAGATTCCAAAAGTAGCGGAGAAATTTGTTTGTTTGTGTTTATTCCATTAGTGGTCGTCTTCAAATTAAATTGTAACTCATTAAAAAATCTTGGGCGCTATGTATGAAAAGTGTCTTTGCGCAAACGTTGTCATTGTTTTGGGACGCAAGTGCTTATGAGTAGTGGTGCTCCTCGTTTGTGTTGCATGTTTAGTCAGTGTGTAGTGTTGCATGTCAATGTACCTAGTCATATTTCTTCGTACCTTATTTACGTGAATTATAAGTCTGCTTGCGATGACTTGTGTATTCGCTAGAAACTTGTTTTCTGAAATTTACAATATTATAACAATTTCAGACCATGTTTCACCGAACGCAACTATGGCAGAGATTTCAGCTACCTTCACGCTCTGGGAAAAGAGCCACTCCAATACACTACAGTTGGGAAAATGCTGGAAAGATCAGCAAACAAGTGGCCAGGGAATACAGCTATTGTTTCTAAAGAGGAAAATGTATCCATAACCTACAGCGATCTTTTAGAAAAGGTAATTATTGGTCATATAAAGATAAGTAGGTCAGCACTTGCCTACAATCTAGAATGAATTTGGAAAAGATAGAGCGATTTTAACCACATAACTCAAAAAAGAGAAAACATCTAAAGATATTATTTTGATTATTCTGTTGCTCCATTATTATAATATGCTTTCATCAAAAGATCGTCGTAAAAATGGTGATTTTCAAGAAATATCTGATGTAATAGAACCACATGTCGTCGCTGTATATATGAGACCCTAAATGTAAACGCCAACAAACAAACTTTTTAGGGCATTTAAAAAAACGGAATAACTTCGTTCACGATATGTTTCTTTTAGTTGTGAAGATCCGGAGCGTGATTGTATACCAGTAACAATAAAAACATATATTCGATTTTTTGACGCGTACGAGGTCTCACATATAGATCGACGATTATGTATATAAGAAAACACATTTATTGCAGACATTATGTTAACTAATATACAGGTGAGTTTTTAATTAGTGACATCCTTTAAGTAAGTAAATCAGTAAGAGCATATAATAAGCAAGTTCAATATATTTTTTTTTTTTTGATAATTAAAAAACTTGACTGATAAATAAAAGTTTGACAAACGTGGAGCCCGTTGGGCCATCTACCAATAGGTAAAATATCGCGAATATACAATATTCGCTATATTTTACCTACTGCTAGATGGCGTAACGTGCTCAACTTTTTTTATACTATTTAAAAAAAAAAAACAAAAAAAAATAGTTTTTCCTTTGTTTTTTTTTGTTAAATTTAAAATTGCTTGGTTGCTCACTTAAAGAATGTCTTATAATTAAAAACTCACCTGTATAGTCATATCTATAATGCTGGATGCCATATTAGCGCCTGTCTGACTATTATTCACCTGATCTTTCAGGCCGACAAGCTAGCAGCGTCTTTCAAAGAACTAGGCCTAGAAAGAGGTGACCGTTTAGGTTTGTGGGCACCCAATACATTCATGTGGAATATCATCAAATTGGCTGCCTGCAGGGCTGGAATTATTTTAGCTGCAATTAATCCGATGTATCAGTCTCCTGAAATTGAATTCTGTGTGAACAAAGTCGGAATAAAGGCGCTTATTGCTCCAGAATTGTTAAAAACTCAGAAATATTACGATATAATCAGAGGATTGGCACCAGAGTTGGGTAGATGCCAAGCCGGACAATTGAATAGTGCAGCGTTGCCTACATTGAAATCTTTGGTTATACTGTCCGATAAGGAATTTCCGTAAGTATTTGGTAAAAACATATTCCTTGAACTTTTTTTACTTCCCTAAAAAAAACCACATTACACGAAGTATGCAATAAGGATAGTATTGTGTTAGAGCAAAATTTGAATTCAAGTTTTCACCGGATTCTACGTTTTAAGATCCTGGGATTCAAAAAAAGTGCCTGGAAAATATCTGTCCTCTCTCTCTCTCTGTGTGTGTATCTGTGCCCAATGCCTCTCAGAAACTACTAAACCAATTCGGACCAAGTTACGTAAAAAAGAGTTCATCTTACCAAACCAGCTGACACCTCGACTCTCTTGACGATCTGGCAATATCGAAGCACGTAATAAGTGGCCGTAGTGAGTCAAATTATCTACAAGCCCGCGTAGACTTACACAAAAGGTTCCTTGCTGGAATCAGCCAGAACGGAAATGTTCTGGGGTATGGCAGTGCAACCATGAGCGTTGTGGACTTAAGAATTTCGCCATTTGTGAATAAATTGTATTTTTTATAAAACCAGTGAAATATTCATTATGTTTTTATAGCACAATAAAGTTATTCTATTCTATTCTATAAGAAGTGTCTCTTGCGGGGAGTTTACTACAGCAATAGTATGGCTCATGCTATTATCCTTTAATGCCAGAATGATTGGACAACGATTGGAGACTTTTGCATTCCTCCTCCAATGCACTGGAAAGTAATGTTGTATGACTGGACGCCAGAGATTCAGAAATTTTCTTTAAATGCCTTTTAGCATACACTTCCAGACCCCAGTAACCTCGCTCGTTGAAGCTATGCCGAGGATAGTTCATGTCCCCTTTGTAGCAATACCCCTTGCACAGCTAGACATATTCTAGCTGGCTGGGGGGGGGGGGGGATCTGGTGGCCTTAGATCAAGGACGGTACACTTACCGCCACGACACAGTCCTTGCTGAAATTTGCGAGGTAATTAGCCTCTCAGTGGCTCGTGCCAACAAGGGTTTAACAGTAACCTCCAAACCCCCAATACAGTTTGGCTCTAAAGGCCAAAAACATTTCACTACAAAACCTTTCTCAATAATTGAGAAAGCTTCAGATTGGATTCTGGAGGTCGATTTGGTCTCTAAGCAGTATAAATTCCTTGAAAGTCTCGGATGCACAGTCCTGCGTCCAGATATAACTGTACTCTCTATCTCGGAAGATGGCCCTCATCGTAGAATTAAGGCAATCAAATATCCCAAAAGACCACGAGTACAAATAAATAAATACCACGATCTCGCGAATGCCGTCTTTCACAACGGCTTCATTGTACACCTTCACGCGGTGGAAGTTGGCACTCGTGGCCTGCCAGCTCAATCTCTGTTTCACTATTTCAAAGATCTTGGTCTCTCCAGGAAAATAATCAACTACTCCCAAGAAAAAGTATCTATAACCGCGAATTCTGCATCTCAAATTCTGTGGCTTCGAAGGGGGAGTGAATGGGTGGTAAGGTGAACGCTCACATGTAGCAAGACAGCTGTCTCACATGTCAGTAGCAAGTGGATGATTCTAGACATAACATTTTTTAAAAATTTAATGTTGTTTGTTTCGATTAAAAAAATATTTTACATAAAAAATCTATGTAAAAAAAAACATTTGTTTATATATTGAAAAATTATCTGTTAATATACTGAAAAAAATATCTGTTATAATACTGAGAAAAAAATAAGGAATGTCCCAAATTTTGACATAAACGATGTTTTCTTCAGCAACGAATTCCTTAAACAAAAAAAAATATTGGTACATACCTATTCATTAACTTTTATGTGTAATATAATTTTCTGTTGAAAATGTATCATAATAATATCATGACATTAACTAAAATTTAAAAAAAGTATGTTTTTAATTTTACTGATAAGCTTCTCATTATATAGGGTAATTATAATCAACGGTATAATATGCAGAAGAATCATCCATTTGACGGTTGCTCACTAATAAAACAAACCCTTTAATTTGCGAAGTAAAAACTCGCCCGTACCGTTTCGAACGTGAAACCGTCGAGCGTGAAATCGGCGTGAATCGACGGCCTTGAGAAAAACGTCCATAAGTTATAAACCACTATACGGATCATAAAAAGAAGAAATGTAAAATGATCGCATTAAATATATTTTTTTTTAACTGCCCATTAGACATTTTGCCGTAGGTAGGCAGGCGATCGTCCCGAGCGGGACGTTACACATTGGAGGGGCAAAAAAACATAGAGATACTGATTTCTACTACTATTTTCTAGTCAATTCGTGTGAAAATGTCTCCCACAAAAACTACTTTCGAAAGGCCGGAACACTCGGCGCGCGAATTAAACTCGCAATTAACAGGTTTAATTTCATTTTACAGAGGAGCATACAGCACAAAATCTTTGAACGCTCTATCAAGTTCTTCGAATGCTCAAAAAATTTCAGCAGAACAAGATTTGATTAATCCAGATGATGGCTGCAATATCCAATTCACATCGGGTACCACTGGTAATACGCAATAAGAGTTCGTTAACTATATCAATTATAAAATAAACTCTACTAGGTAAATATTACGCTACCGGCTCGCCGCAGAAGGTAAAGTATTACGTGCTAAAAAAATCGAGATAAAAACGGATATATATCTTTTGACCCCCTCCGAGACGAATAAGACCATTTCCAGATAAAAGTCAGCTGTGTGTGTGTGTGTGTGTTTGTGTGTATTCCTCCACCATAGAGTCCAAACGCTTCATCCAATTGTGCTGAAATTTGGCTTGCAGGCATCATTTGGTCATGGCTTGAGTTAAATAAATTGTGATTCCTAATAATGAACAAAACTTTGGTTCATTATTAGGAATATCCATTATTTGCAAAACCATTACGTGCAAATGAAATGAAAACCATTATTTGCAAAACCATTATGTGCAAAATGGATATTATTATTGATGAACCATAGTCCTAAAAACAGGTTGTTTTGTCACAATAAATCCTGCCTTTGTTTTTATAAGAGTGTCTATTATTAAGAACCTTGAACATTATTATTTATCCTTTAAAATCATGTATAGTACCCAAAGGCGCTATTTTTTTAATTTTTTATTATTCATAACTTTTTTCTCAGATTTTCCGATAGAAAAAGTTGTAGAACATAAAAATACCTTTCTAATGACGTATCACTCATCGTTATTAGTCTCTAGGGCAGGGTACATACATTTATGCCATTCGTCCTTTGGTACGACATGGGCCTTGTAGCGCAGAAAACACGTTGTAAAATTTTGGTTGGAATTTCTGATATACAAGAGATACAAATAATATTTAAAATCCGACATACATAAATCAAATAGTAAGGCCCTTAAAAGCAGCGACGATTGCGATTCGTGAATCGTTCGAAATTTGAATTTGAGCCACGGCGACCAGCGTTTGCAATTTGATTTTTAAATTGAATAAGACGAGATGAGATTTTTGCGTTGCGTCGCATTTTAACAGGAATTTTCGCCAACTGCTTATCGACTTTATTTATGATTGGAATATTCAGATGAAATAAGTCCCTGGTTACTTGCCGGGAACGTCTTGGGGTGACACAACCTATTTTTTTTATATTCCAGGGGAGCCGAAAGCAGCTCTCATATCCCATATGAACATCGTTAATAATTCGTTTTATATTGGGAAAAGGCAACAATTGGATGGTAAGAGCAAAGTTTGTGTGCAGGTACGTTGCAAATCAGATTTTTAAAGTTTTTATTTTAGGCCAGTCAATTTGTACACGAAAAAGACCTCAATCTTGCTAAGTTTTTAACTTAGCAAGAAGTGCTAATATTATTAACTTTAGGTTGATAAAAGTTACATTACATAACTACATTTACCAAAAATTTTTTTTTCAAAATCTCGTAACTTGAATTTTTGCTAAAATCAGCTGGGTACGAAGAAACATAGCGATATATTATACTAGCGTCTACCCGCAGCTTCGCCAGCGTTAAAGCGAATTTTTGCCATCGGATTAATAATTTCGACCGGAACCCTAAAAGATATAGCTTATCTAAAGAGTTAAATTCAGGTAAAATGAGAGTTGCGAGTAAGTATTGAGAGTTATATTTTAAGGTCAAACTATATTAATTTATTGCTGTTTTACAGGCACTTAATAAAAACTTAAGCCGAAAGGTTTAGGGTTACCTAAATAAAATAAAAAAAATAATTGTTTACTTAAGGACCTCTTTGTAGAAAATATTGCTGTTTTGCCCTCGGTGCTAGTATAACCAGACTGCTAGGTAACCTCACTCTGGTGGAGCAGGTCACATATAACTGCCCACGTGAGAAGCTGTTCTCCCTCAAGTCGATTCCTGCCGCCTTCATTGGGACTTATTGATGCAACACATCATTCTTTTGTACCACCGAGTCTTCAGACCTACTCCATTTCTGCCCCTTCGAATGATTTAAGCAAAGTGTCTTATGACTGCAGCCTTGTTATTCTTGGGGGGGTCAGAATGGTGATCGCTCGCACACCCAGTTCATAGATGTCTGCTTAACATCAGCGATATCAGTATATATTCTGGCGGTAAGGTCTGCGAGGATCATCCTTATTGCCCTTGCCCTTCAGGAATGGTCATTTTATCCTCGCAATCGTTATATTCTCCATATCCTATTTTGAGTAGAATTTTAAATAATTGCCCAGTTAAAACATTACCTTCAAGTGGACCCTCATGTTATTCGTAAGGGGAAGTTTCACAATGAGAGTCCAAAGAAAAAATATAAAAACTTCTCATTATCTTTAAGTATTTTTTTTCTCTGATTCACTTTTCTAATTTAAAGATATATTTTTCTTCTTTTCCCATTTCTCTTTGGGAGTTCTTTAGGAAAAAGTCCTGAAAATGTTTTGTAAGGGTTTTTTTTAATTAGGGTTTTTTTAAAATTTAAACCGGGATGTTTTATTGCTTAATAAATATTACCATTTTTTTAAAATCATGTCTTATATTTTTCCGTTTTTTAACTCCCGATTTTTTATTCTCCCAGGGTTCAATTTTGAAAAAAAAACGTTAAATATGTATCTCATTATTTAAAAAAATGACAGTCCCCGAATTTCACTTTTATAGCATAACTGGTTATTGACATATTGCTTCCCGTTTTTGCCCTTTTAGGGATTGCATTTAGAAGAATCACTAAATACCTGTTATTGAATTTAAAAAGCCTCCTTTTCTCCCTAAAATTTGCTTTTCTAGCTTAAACATATATATATTCCCCTTTTCCCCGATTACTCCTTTAGGAGTTGTTTGGCGAAAAATCGTCAATACAATTTCTAGGTATTTGTATGAGGAACATTTAACAATTAAAACCGATCTGATGTTTCGTCGGGCTTAAGATGTAATCTGAAGACGTACCACATTTAATAATTTCCTTTATTAACTCCTGATTATTCTTTCTTGGGTTAACTTTCGAAAAACCGCCATATACGTATCTAAATACTATTATTAGATTATTTTCCTTGACTTTTACATTTATAGCTTAACCGGTTATAGAGATATCGATTTTCCCCTGTTGTCCCTTTTAGGGTTAGAATGTTAAAAAATCTCTAATTACCTATTACTTAAATTTAAAAGCCGAATATTTGCCCTAAATTTTATTTTCCTTTATCGACTTTATATATTTTTCCGATTGACTTTGTATATTTTTTAACTCCCGATTATTTCCATTAAAAAGATTTGTAGATAAAAATCCTAAATACAATTTGTAGGTATTTAAGTAGGGAACCTTTTTTGAGTAAAATTATATTTAATCGGGCCTAATAGTTATTAGGAAACCCGCAAAAAACATTTTAGCACTTTTCGATCAGTTCAACCACGATTATTCCCTTCAAGACATGTTTAGAGAAAATTTATGAATAAATTTTTTAGGCATTTATTTATTCAAGGAACCTTTTATTTAAAAAACCGATCTGATATTCAATCGAACTTAAAAGATATTAAGAAAATGGCAAAAAACCATTTTAGCTCTTTTCGATTACTTCAACCTCGATTATTCCCTTCAAAAGATCTGAATTCCTGAATTCAATTTTTAGGCATTTACATGAGGGAAAAGTCCTGAATTCAATTTTTAGGCATTTACATGAGGATTTTTTTTTGAGTAAAACTGATCTGATACTTTATCGGGATTAAGAGATATTTAAAAAAACCGCAAAAAAATATTTTAGCCCTATTCGATTACTCAAACCCGATTATTCCCTTAAATATATGTTTAAGGGAAAATCCTGAATTCAATTTTTAGGCAATTAGGTAGGGAAACTTTTTTGACAAAAACTTTTTTGAGATAATGAGAAAACCGCAAAAACTGTTCTGAGTAAAACTGATCTGATATTTAATCGGACGTAGGAGATATTAAGAAACCTTTTCGATCACTTCAATCCCGATTATTCCTTTCGAGACCCATGTGTTCAGGGTCGGTCACACTCACAGGTCAACACCCATCCGATGGCCTCCACGCATGGGGTGCGAACCTGGGTAGGACACTGGGTCAACCAGTCTCCCATGGGAATCAAACCTCTGGCGCTCCTGGACGGTCTGCGCACCGAGCGGCGCACCGAGCGGCGCAAGCCAATCGATTGTGCTCTCCGACTAACAGTCGGGAGAGTCTGGGAACTGTATTGTTTCCTATAGAGCGGGGGTGGTTGCCTACCTTACGGCGACTGCTCTTGAAATGACCATTGGCCATCCGAACCCGGTTCAGAGTCGGGCAAAGGACGCCTTGGTCCGCGATAGATTCGGTGCACACCGTTTCACCGCTTCGTAAGGGAGAGGACCGCGCAACCGACCTCGAACTCGGAACCAATCGAGAGACCGGAGAAATCTGGTCACAATTGGTAGCAAGGGCGCGAGTGTCGGCCCGCCTGGTAACATACTGGCTATCTCGCGGTAAAGGCGTTGGCTTCTTGCGGGTTGTGGCGTAGCTAGACGTCGGATTTGTAATGTCCAAAGTCTTCTACGCTCACTGCACGGTCGATAGAACGATGAATTAAAACGTCCTGCGGTGACGGGTTCGCCCGTTGTGGTTGACATCTCAATATATATTCCTTTCGAGAGATGTTTAGGAAAAAATCCTGGATTTTATTTCTAAGCATTTATATGGGGAATTGTTTTTGAGTAAAACCGATCTAATATTTCATAGAGATTAAGGGATATTAATAAAACCGTAAAAAAATCATCTCTTTTCGATTCCTCAGGAGTAGAATTTCGCAAAATCCCTTCTTTGTAAGCGCTTTCAACCTAAAAGAACCTCTGAAAAAAATCATTTTCGTAGCTTTAGCGGTTTCGGCTCGGCGATGATGAATGAATAAGTGTCACAATCTTCTTTTTTATATATATATATATATTTATAAAGCAATATCTAGACAAGGTGAGCACGATTACATACCTAGGCTTGACTTTGGACGATAGATTGACCTGGTCTTACCATATCTACAACACAGCGGCTAAAATTCGCAAACTCATTCATCCATTTAAACTTCTACGTAACGTAATGTCGAAACCCTTACTAAAAGTTGTCTATTACGCACTTGCTCACAGCATTATATCATATGGGATTCTTGGTTGGGGCGGTGCAGCACTATCACACCTCGATCCACTTGTTAAAGCTCAGAAGGCGCTGTTAAGAGTTGTCAACAAAAAACCGTTGAGATACCCGTCTGAGCACCTTTTTCGTGAGTTCTCTGTTCTTGACGTACGGCAAACATTTGCTAAAACGATAATACTCTATTATCACAAACATAAAGAATTGCACCAGCACACAACCCATAATATTATTACACGAGCGATAACTAATAGTAACCACATAGTGCCCAAACTGAATAGTACCCATGCACAGAGACATTTTCTTTACTTGGCACCGTCGTTGTTCAATAAAACTAAGGATATACCCGGCATTTATACTCAAGGTATTAATATAAAAGTAAATATAAACAAAAAAAGACTAACCCACTGGTTGATCACCCAGGGAAGGAAAGAAACCGAAAAAATAATTTGCTTTTTTCCTATCTAACTTAACATTCCTAACACATTATTATGAACCTACCATATATTTATGATTATTATTATTTATGATTATTATATATAATTATTATTATTATCACATACCGTTTTATTTTTTATTTAGCATTAGGAAGTACCTAATTATACGAATCTGAGCCTACCTTAGTGCGGACGTCTCGTGCGATCCAGTTAGGTTAGGTTTAATTTATTTGTAACTGATACTATGATTTTTTGTAAAATAAAGAATTTGAATTTGAATTTGAATATATTATAAAGCTTATATATAAATTTATAAAGCAAAATGTGCCAGTGTTATTTTTTTATAAAATTGGCATAAAATAAGGAAGTTTTTGAGTATGTTTGCTGAGTGATGGATACATTATTTTCTTCACCACTGTTTGAAATTTATGAAAAATAATGAGGAGAAAATTAAATAATAGTGAATTTCAATTCCCTTTTTTTTGTAGGGAAATTTAGGGTAATTACCGATAATGTAACTATTTAAGATTATTTCATGGAAAAAGTTTACTCATGTCAAAGAATGACGCAAGGCGGTGATTTTCCAATTTTTTAAAAAATCTTTTATAGCATAGCTAGAAAACTATGAGGTTTGCTGTGTTAACATGCGGCCGCGTCGTTTTCCAGGAAATAACGTTGAATTATTTTTTTCTTTTTCGTCCACGATACATACTCCATGTAGATTCTTGATACATACAGGCAGTTTATTAAATACACCCAGTGCTGTGGTATTCAGCGATCTCTTGCCATATACGTTTTTTATATTTTGTAATTCTAAAGTGGCCTTTTGTCGTAGATCTTTTTATTCTACCAATTTCGACCCCATTTTTTGAGTCTGTCATATTGATCTGGAGTAATTAAATACTATATTTTTGTCTATTTGCAGATACCTAGAATAGTGAAATAAATGATGATCTAGGTTATTATCTGTTCTCAAGAATATGTGTGTCATTGTGGTCTCAAGAATATGTGAGTCGTTAGTGGATGATTAAAAATATTTTCATGATTTTGCGATTGGAAACCGGTTTATGAGTATCTCGTTTTTTAGAGATTCTGCAAAAAAATCTACATTAATATAATTTGGGTTGGGTTCAAAAATATCTCCAGGTAGTAGCGCATTTCGACTGGACTCAATAGTAGGTATAGTTCATTCGCCTAAGTTTGTTTGATCATTCAGGCCATTATTACTGCCTTGAGTGACCTATGCCAGCTTTCAACCATCCAACTCCACTGAGGATGGTAGGCTGTCACTTGTATATTTTTGTCTGCCAAGAGTTGAGCAAGGGTTGAACGAGGATCAAAGTGTATCCCTTGATGATGATATGGTGATGCCTCTATATGGAATATATGTGAAAATATGAAAATATTTATAAGTTCGACTTTTTTAGGTTCCGCTTTTCCACGCTTTCGCCGTAGTCATATCTTGCATGTCAGCTTTTCAATATGGAGCTAAAGTCGTGATACCAGCTTGGCAATATAATCCCAAAGCTAACTTGGATGCAATATTATCTGAAAGGTATAGTAATCTTTTTATTGTGTCAATAATTACAAATATATTATCAAATTGTAACCTGCTTCTTAACTAAAATAAGCAATCTTTTGTTAGGTGTACCATCGCGCATGGGACGCCTACTATGTACGTAGACCTGGTGGCAGAAGTGGCCAAGAATCCTACCAACGCTCCTACATCTCTTCAATCAGCACTATGTGGTGGCGCTCCGTGTTCTCCGCACCTCGTTAAGACTATAAAGCAGAAGCTAAACACCAAGACTGTCACTGTAAGGTTCACTTGTTTACAAGTAGTTCTACCGAGTACTTAATATAAGCTGACGATATAAAAATATTATCTATGGTGAAATCACGCCTGATTGCGAGATCTTGTTTGCCTGAAAAAGTACCGTCACTAATAAATTTACCTTATATGCAGATGCAAAGCAATTTCATTCTCTAGGAGCAACCCTACCAATGTTGTATCGGTAACAACTGACAATATATTAGGTCCTTACCTATTATATGAAATTGCCGTTCTATATCGAAAAAGAAAAACGATTTTACATTTAATCAATCGAAGTATGTACCATTGTTATACATGCACTTTATTTACGGAAAGTTCATTGATTCCTTTGCTAAAATAATCTGGGAGAGAGAATCAATGAATTCTTTGAAGGCAGTTTTGACTACCTCGTCGGAATATTTTTTTCCAACAAGAAATTTTCTAAATCCCGATAAAAGTGGAAATCAGTTGGAGTAAGTTTCGGAGAGTACACTGTGAGTGAAGGAGAGGTGACAGTCGCAGCTCCTCTAATTTGCTAATAAAATAAAATATGTATCTTATTCGTATCATTTACACGTGTGTTTCACTTTCACTTATTTTAAAGCTAACTATTTTTAATTCTTTTTTTTGTTTTTTTTAAAATATATTACCTAATAATTTTAACCGCAAATCATATCAAACATATGCGATACCGCCCTTTTGCCGTTCCGCCGGCTGCCGTGCGCATTAATACGAACTTCGTTTTTAATATTTTAAAATTGCCCAGCATAATGAAGGTAGGCAAATAATTACGTATCCGACCCGAAGTCTTCACAGATTGACGATTTTCAGGGGTTCATAACTGGCGCTATTATATCGAATATGAAATTAATCATGCGGATATTTTTTTCCTATAAAGGTAGTTTTCTAAGTGTAAATTAACCTAAAAAACTGATTCCGAAACTAAATTTCACTAGCTTAATTTGAAGTAAATATGAATTTGTAATTATAGATAGATAGATAGATTTTTATTCGAAGTAGACTTACAGTACTTTCCGAACGTCTTATGTTTCTAGACATTTATGCCTTGCTTGTAGGCTTTACCATTGATTACTACACTATATAATCAATGGCTTTACGTAATAGTAGTAATAATAATAGCACTTTACAAATGGTTTTCATAGCTATGTTACACAAAAACGACTTGACCAGACCAATGTATCGCTTAAAAAATCTACAATTTTATAATAGCCTTTAGAGCACAAAGTATCTTTAACATTTTTTCTCAATTTAGTGTCTGGTAAAAGGGTTAGTTCCTCAGGCAAAGTGTTATAAAAGCGAACACCGTCTCTGATAATGCCTCCGTCACCGTTTCTATAAAATGAACGCTAGATATTCGAGTTAAAATTAGGCAGTTTTAAGAATCGGCAATGTCATAGGTAAGGACCTAATAATACCGACCGCGTCCTCTATTCGTATTTGGTGTGCTGCTTGACAGTAAACTTGGTTACGACCAACATGTCAAAGAAATCGTTTTTCTGTGAACACCAGCAAATAATACATCAACACCGACGATAGCTGTTTTCACGGCAGTTCAACCTCAAGAATGCATAGATCTGACCGCGTACGGGGAAAGACAGCTTTCTACTAAATAGAGCCATGCCAACCATATTCTTTTTAGAGGCATTATCGATAGCAAGGTTGACATCAGGAGGCTGATTGAAAGAATCGACCTCGGAACGCCGCCTTCCCATACCAGGACGCTCCAGACGTTTTACTTACCGCGAAATAACACCTTCCATGCGATGAAATTCGGTATTGTTTCGCTTATCGCGTACTTTTAACAACAAAATCAATAATATATATACATATATTCAGTACTTGAGTCCATCCCTATAATTCCCTATCAAAATTACTATAACTTATTAGAATCATTAATTTGGCCATTTTAATGTCTTATACATTCAACATATATATGTACATTTACAATATCATTTTCGCTTGTTAGTTCATGGATTTTCCTCGAAGAGTCAGAGAATTGATTATCAAAACTGTTTTTCGCGTACAACACTTGCTTTTGAGTTTGCGTTTAGTGAGACGCAGTGTCTTATCGGCTGTATAACGAGTGTGCCTTGAAGAAGCAGAGACATCGCTCCATTTTCTGAATGAGTGATGATCTCTAATTAAACCAAGGAGCTTTCAAGCAAGCCTTCCAAACCTTCACTCAAAACGCTTGAGTTCGAAGAAATAGTTCCATCAAAGAAACTGGAGTTTCAATACAGAAGACTTTATGAACTGTATCCTAATATACGCTATGTTTAAACCATCTCGGGAGTATTCGGAGATCATGTTTCATGTTTAGTAATGCGCTTCTCACGCCATACCCTACCGACCCTCGTAGTGATACAATAAGGATCGAGGGTTCATTTCAAATTTGGAACATTCTTCGCCGCCTCTTTAAAATTTTAAATTACCCTGTCTCTCGCAACAGTCGAAAGACGGTTGCTTCTTCCAATCACCCCCTGCTCAAACATATTTTCCTAATATATTAAAATATTTTCAAGGCTACTCTCCAGGAACTGTTGAACATATTTTAGCCAGAGAAATAGAATTAGATAGGAAAGGACGCCGAGATATATTGATATCAAAAATTACACAAAATAAAACATGCCTGAGCTTCCATAGTCTCAGAGCACACACAGCAGAAAGATGCAAAAGTAGTTTAGGCTGGCATGACTGATCCCAGTGATGAAAAGCATCTTGTAAAAATCGTTGTTTCATCTGATCCACCCATGTTCCAAAAGTTGTAAGAAAATTCTACATCCCGCCTACTACTTTGGCCAATATTTGTATAATTCTAATCCATGATTTCTACAAGTAGATGCTGTACGGAATGACTGAACTGACTGCATGCGCGTTTGTCGGAATTCCGGAAGAGAGCTTTAAACTTACTTGTGAGACCGTGGGCAAGATCCAGGAGCACTTGGAGGCAAAAGTGGTGGACTCTGATGGCAGGATGGTGCCTTTTGGGCAGCCAGGAGAACTGTGGATACGAGGATATAGCGTTATGCTCGGATATTGGGGCGATGAGAAACGCACCAAGGAGACGATTAACGAAAGCAGATGGTTGAAGACCGGGTATGTTTTTTTTCTTCGAAATAGTCCCCTATTTCTGTGTGATTCTACCATTTTCATTAAAAACTTCGTTTACATAAAAAAATGCGCTTTAGAAATTTAAAAAAATGAGGAAAATGACAAAAAGTGGCATCAAGATTAGTAATAGCAGTTATGTCAAAAGTATACGCATTTGCAGTAAAAATAAATTAATAGTTTAAAAAAAAAACACTAAAAACACGCTTTTATAAATGCACTTAAAAACCACATCATCAGACCTTGAAATCTAATCGTGGTCAAAGTTCATTCCAAGACTTTTCTAACAAGTCCAAACACAGCTATGATACGATGATCCATCAGGAAGTTCCAGTTCATATCTTCCGACTCCATCATCAGATCAGTACGACAGTAACATATTATTGTTTTGTCATCAGAACTATATACAGCTGCCAATTTTCATGACGCTACGACCCTTGGAAGATGGTTAAATTAGTTACCTTAGATTTCATTACATAGTTACATACAAGTCGACCTAATAAAAGCGTGTTAAAAAACAAAATTGTTATTTACAGAGCTGAACGGAAATTGAAACGTTAGTCAATGTATAGGTTCTATCAAAAATTAATAATGAGGGTTAAAGAATGTGAAAAACTTGTCGTCAGTTGTTTGTTCCAGTGTCCAGTTCGCTTACGCCCATCTATGCTAAATGTCAAGTATGTAGTCTTCTATTCAGCGTAAGTAGATGTTGTCAGTCAGTCGCATGTATGTTATAGACATGCTGTCACCCCGATCACAAACTTTCTCTCAAAGATTTTATATTCTTTGACTTCAATAAATTGTCTTAGCGAAAACTTCCATACTTTGGCTAATTTATTAATTCCCTTTTTACTCTGAATATTAACAGTCTGAACATATTTTAAATGCGCATATAAAAAGTTTTCAAGCATAACAAATTATATTGTTCATGAAACAATCCTTGAACAGCATGCTCATTTTTTCAGAACTATAAAGCCTGTATTTTCTGAGTAAACGAAGTTTTGATTAAAAATCTGGGAAAACCCTTTCGCTTCCAGACATTACCCCAATAATATTATAAATATAGTGCATTATTTATTTTTACTTTCCGGCCCCCCAACCGACGAGGAGTGGAGGAGGGAAATATCAATTTAGAGCCCCCTTCCCAACCGAGACGATAAAGACCATTTCCAGATTGAAATCTGTTTGTGAGTCTTTGTGTGTGTATACCTTTACGATAGAGCTCAAACGATTAAACCGATTGAGTTGAAATTTGGCATGCAAGCATCATTTGGTCATGGCAAGAGTTGAAAAGGTTGTGGTTGATGTCGGTCCGCCAGAGGGGGTGCACTTGTCATAAATCAATCTCGAGTTATTGAACTTATATACTTGAAATTTGGTACACAGAAGCTTGGTTATGCCGAAATCCAATTGTGAAATTTTGTTTGGAATATCTCATGTACAAGCTATACTAATAATATTTAAATTCCACCTTACATTTTAATATAATATTAACGCCGTCTGTTGGCGCTTAGCCGGGAAACGAACCGCGACGCCCAAAGCAATTGCAAAGGAAACCAAACGTTGTCCGTAAGCCGAGAGAGGGCGCTCATCGATTTTATTTGTGAAAATAATATTCAGATGAAATCAGTCCTTGCTACTTGCGGAAAAAGTCTTGGGGTGATATAACCATTTTTTTTATGCCAAGGTAAGAATCATCAGTATCAACACTATTTAATATCACAAATTTGATCGAGTTCATTGAACGGGAATTTTTCTGAATGCCTCCACTATAAAATATTTATTTGACGCAACGGTTTAATGTTCATTTATATCTATAGGTACTAATATTATAAAGAAGTAATGTTTTGTAAGTTTGTATGTTTGTAAGTTTGTATGTATGTATGGGGTAATCTCCGCAACTACTCAATCTCCGCAACATCCGATTTCAAAAATTCCTTCTTTAATAGAGAGCTCTATTATCGACGAGTGCTATATTTTATTGCGATGAATATTGGTTTTTAATTCGTAAATCATATTGTAATCAAGTAATATAGATAGATATTTGTAATCAAGTTGGAGAAAATGAGCTGGTGAGTTGCTTTATCGACGTCGCTGACGAAACGGTTTGATATATGTGAAAACAATATACAACAAAAACATCGGCCTCAAAGAGATCTATAAAAAAATCAGCGACAGCATATCCAACTTTTATATTTAAGCTACAAAAACTGCTTTTATGCTTAAAAAAATAAAAAAGTAATTGAAGTTTGTTGAAGATATTAGCAATAAAATATGAATCCTTATCAAGATAAATTAATCCATCGTCACGGGTGTTAAATAGAGATAAAATTAGCCATGTACTGTAACTTTTTTAGGTGGAATGGTTTTAGAGATATCATGAAATAAATAACGCGGGCAATCACCTCGGTATATCTAGCGGGGGGCTGCGCGGCGGCGACTAGCCCAACAAGGTCAGCATTCAGCGGAAGGCGGCGGGTGGCGAAGAATAAGACGCGAACAGGACGTCTTTTACTATATATCTAAAGGTAGCATTCTAAAAAGGAAAATATACGTCACCCTACTCAAATTAACAACTCGATTCGAAACTTTACGCGAAGCGAAGCCGCGGGCAACAGCTAGTATTATATAATTTCGTGGAATTATATTTTACTTCTATATTTTCTTTTACTCTCAGTTTACAGCGGACGTCAGAGTTTAGTTAGGCTATAATATATTAATATTTTTTATCGCATGCCTAGTTATATATTATAGTTATTAGGTATATGTTATTGGCATAAAAAAAGTATTTATAATGTTCGTCTTATTTATAAGTCTTTTAACATTATTTGTTTATTTATATATCATTTGTAGGTTTTGCATCTGGCCTTATGGTTGGGAGTTAATGGGCCCTTGCTGAGTTCTGTTCAGGGTTGGTCACACTCACGGGTCAACACCTAGTTAGTTAGTTAGTTATACTGGGCGTTCCTCCGCAAGTCGACATCCAGTGTGCCTATTTTGCGTGTAACGGGGGTAGCTCTATTCCACCCACCCCAGTTCCTCTACGAAAGCCAGCAGGGCTTTCAGGTTTCCTGCTGCCTCGCGCAGGGTGCCTGGAGTCCCAAGGTGTTTTGTCCTGTATACTTCTACCTGTTTACAATCTAGCAGAATGTGTTTTGTGGTTTCTTCCGCCTCCATGCATGCTCTGCACATAGGGCTATTCGTTCCGCCCATGTTGAAGAGGTGTTTGTTTAGTGTGTTGTGTCCTGTTATCAGTCCCACTAGTTTGCGTAGTTGGGGCCTTTTTGTCCTTAGAAGTGTTTTGGTAAGTTTGTGGTTGTATTCCACTACTATTTCTTTGGTTTGTCTGCAGGTGTCTATCTCTTTCCAGTGTGTTTGATGTAGTTGTTTGTAGTGGTTGTCAAGTTGGTTGTTTATGTGCGAGTAGGGTAGGGGCACGATAGGTTCGGGTCCGTATGCCGGTGTGTCTGAGCCCTTACGGGCTAGTTCATCCGCAGCATCGTTTCCTCTTGAGTTACTGTGTCCCTTGATCCATTTCAGTGTCACCTTATTGACTTTTCCGCATACCTCGAGGAGGCTTTGGTGGCATTCGTATATGAGCCCAGATGTAAATCTATCGCTTCCCAGTGCCTGTAGCACTGACCTGCTGTCCGATAGAATACATATGTTTTCGTGTTTTAGCTGCCGCTGTTTCACTGCGTTGCAAGCTTCTATTACCTTTTACCTTTTACCTTTACCTTTATTATTCCCATACATTCTGCTTGGAATACTGTGTTGTGTGCTCCAAGTGGTTTGGAGATGTGTATATTTAGGTCTTCCGAGAAGACCCCACATCCTGTACCTTTGTTGGTTTTTTATCCATCTGTGTAGATTCTTAGGTCCGTTTGATTCAGTGCTTCTTTTGAGTCTTCTGTTAATGATATGGCATATTCTTTCCAGAAGATCATAGTTTTGGGTATTCTGTCGATTGCCGCATCCAGCATTGGAAAGCTTGACAGTATATTATCATATATATTCGTGTGCGGTGTTTTATATTTGGTCCATAAGTTTAGATTCTTTAGACGAGTAGCCGTTGCGGCTGCTTCTTTTTGTATATGTAAGTGTAGCGGTAGAAGCCCTAGCATGATTTCCAGCGCCGCTGTCGGAGTTGTTCTCATGCAGCCGGTCGCTGCTATACATGCTAGCCTTTGCACTTTCTGTAATTTGTTGATTGCAGTAGTAAGTTGGGTGCGGGGCCACCATACTACAGCTCCGTAGCTTATCATTGGTATTATTATCATTTTGTACAGCCACAGTATAATGTGTGGGGCTAGTCCCCATTTCTTGCCCACCATTCTTCGGCATTGCCAGAAGGCGACTGTTGCTTTGTTTAGTTTGTTTTCTAGGTGTTTATTCCAGTTTAGTTTTTCGTCCAAAGTTATTCCTAGGTACTTTACTTCTTTAGAGAGCGTTAGTCTGGATCCAAACAAGGTTGGCATTTTGTATGTACCCAATTTCCGTTTATGTGTGAAGAGAATGGTGTCGGTCTTTTTTGGATTTACCGATAGGTCATTCTCCTTGCACCATTTCTCTACTATTTTCAAAGCTGTTTGTGTAAGGTCGCACAATGTGCTTGTTACTAGTCCGTTGATCATTATTACTAGATCATCTGCATATCCTATTGTTAGGAAATGATTGTTGTTTAGTTTTGTTATCAGGTCGTTTACTACCAGGTTCCATAGAAGTGGCGAGAGTACACCTCCTTGTGGGCATCCTCTCATCACGAGCGCCTGGTGATTTTGGTTTTCAGATAGCCTGATGATTCTCTTTCTTAGCATGTTCATTATCCATTCTGTAATCAATGGTTCGGTTTGATGTCTGTTTAGAGCTTGTTGAATGCTACTGAAATTTGTCTTGTCGAACGCTCCTTCTATGTCAATGAAGGTGCCTAGGCAGGAGTTTTTCCTTGCTAGTGCAGTTTCTATGTTGTTTACAACGGCATGCGGTGCTGAATCTGTCGATTTGCCTTGTGTGTATGCGTGTTGGTTCGGGTGAATACCTATGTTTTTAAGTGCTGTATCCTTCAGTTCTCTGTCACATAGTCTTTCTAGTGTTTTTAGCATGAAGGATGTAAGGCTAATGGGTCTGAAAGATTTCGGGTCTGTGTAATCAGTTTTCCCTGGTTTTGGTAGAAAGATCACCTTTACTTCTCTCCATTTCTGTGGAATGTATCTAAAGGCGATGCAGCTACATAGTATGCTTGCTAGTTGTTCGATAAGTTTGTCTCCTCCCCATTTTAGGAGGGCTGGGTATATTCCATCTAGTCCTGGTGATTTGAAGTTGTTGAAACTGTTCGTTGCCCAGGCTGTTTTGGTCCGTTCCGTTATATGCTCCGCTATCTTCCACTCGTTTTCGGTCGGATGATAGTTTTCTGTTTGTACGTCCCATTCTTGTTTGTCAACTACTCTGCAACCTGGGAAGTGCGTTTCCACCAGTAGACTTTCGGTCTCAGCCGGGTTACTAGTGGTGCTGTTGTCTTTCCTTCTCAGAGTGCCCAGTAATTGTTTTGGTTGATCGGCCATGATCTTCCTTGTTCTGTTTGCTTGGGTAATTGTGTGGGTAAGTTCCTCCATGAGGCTGATCTTCTGTGTCTTATTCTCTTTTTGTATTCTGATTTGGTTGTTTTGTATTTGTCCCAGTCTTCATCAGATTTTGTGTTCGTAGCTCTGTTTAGCTGTTTCCTCATTTTTTTTCTTAGGCGTTCCAACTCTGGACCCCACCAGCTACTGTTATTGCATTTTCCAGTAGTTGATGGTGTCGATAGTGGGCATGTGTTTTCGTAGCAGTCAATTATGTTTTTTGTGAGTGACTTTACCTGTTCCTCTAACTCTACTGTGTTGTTTGGTCTGTGTGTTTTTGTGTTGCTTTCTATTTTACCTGCGAGAAGTTCCTTATACGCCTTGATGTCGGTGCGTCTTGGATTTCTTCTGGGTGTAGGTGTTTGTGTATCTGCTGTCAGATCATACCGAATCCATCTGTGGTCGGAGCACGATAGTTCATCCGACACCTGCCAGTTGGACACGTGTTGAGCTGCCAGTCCTGTGCTTAAGGTAATGTCAATTATAGTGTTACATCTACGAGTGACAAAAGTTGGTTTTGATCCTGTGTTAAGTATGTCTAGGTTGGTTGTCATAAGGTATTCAACAAAATCGTTACCTCTGTTGTTGTTTGTTTCCATTCCCCATAGGTTGTGGTGGCCATTGCAGTCCGCAGATATGACCAGTTCGAGCCCTGCACGTTCGCAGTAACGTACGAGGTTGTTCATTTCCGTAGGAGGTGGTTCGTCTTCTGCCGCCATGTAGACGGACGCGAGAACTATCTCCGGCAGTCTTGAGTTTTGTGTTGTTAGTAATTTTATAGCACACACGTCTCTGGAAACGAATTCAGTTAGTGGTTGTGCCATTATGTTTCGGGATATGTATATACAGGTTCTAGGTTTGCTTTGTGTATTATAGAATATATTACCTCCGGTGTTGTTGAGTCCGTTTATGCGTGTGTTTCTGATCCACGGCTCTTGGATCAGGGCTATAGCGGTTGGGTTAACCTCCAGCCATTTCCGAAGTTGAGCCGTTGCAGATTCGCTGTGCTGGAGGTTAACCTGGAGGACCTTACAGAGGGAAGGAAGCATTGGAGGAATGCTTCTTTTCCCCTTGCCCCTTTAGGTCCAGGAGACTTATCCCCTTTGGTAGGCCCTCTTCGTCCTCGGAGTCCAGCAGTATGCCTTCCTCGACGTCGGATTCCGTGGGTTCGTCTGTCTCCATTGCAGAGGGTGCGGACTTTTTGGCGGACCAAGGGTCCAGTCGGGTCAACACCTATCCGACGGCCTCCACTCATAAAGTGCGAGCCTGGGTATCCCGAGGTGACGGGCTCGCCCGCTGTAGTCGACAACTCTACTTGTAGGTTTCGCAATCTTTTAAATCTTGTGTATTTGGCATTGTATTGATATTGAAAGATTTTATGGACTATTTGGTACATATCTATACAAATTTTAAATTGGTTGTAAAAACATTATTTTTTAGGGATACAATGATTCTATTGGGAAATGGCTACGGTAAAATCGTCGGAAGAAAAAAGGACATGATAATTAGAGGAGGAGAAAATGTATATCCGAAGGAAATCGAAGATTTTCTCAATACCCATCCTGCGATTATGGAATCTCACGTGAATATAAGATTCTAGTATATGATGAATCAGTTTTTATAAGACCTTAATCGGATTATCTGATTAATCGCTTGTCCGTGGTTAATCGGATATAATATTTTGCCAATCGATTGCTTGGATTTAGACATTTGAATAATCAATTCAGATTTTTGATCTCTTGCTTTGTTAACATTTGTTTTTTGTTTCTACTCTTTATTGTGTAAATGCACAATGGGCGAGTTTATTATCATACGACAGTTTCTTATAACCAACCATCTACGAAGTCATTATATGTATGTGTGCCTTTAATATGTGTGTATGTGTCTTTAATATGTGTGTATGTGTCTTATTATGCATTCGATCGACAGAAATGAAATGCAATTCCGTTGATTTTATTCCAACGGTAAATGGTGACCCAGCCGGTAATCGAACCCGGAACCTTACAATGTAAGATTAAGCGACCTAACCACTATGGCACCTCAGAGGCCGTAGATATTAAAATATATTTCGATATTAAGATTTTTGGCAAATTCCTAATAACATTTTAACTACTTATCGCAACCAACTTTTATAAACATCTTTAGAATCGCAAAAAAATATTATGTAATTGGCAAAATAAACGTAAAAATCAATATATCGTCATCTTATATATAAAAATGAATCGCCGTGCGTTAGTCTCGCAGGATCTCGGAAATGACTCGACCGATTTGAATCATTTTTCTTTTATTTTGTTTGGCTTGATTCAGGGGTGGTTTACAAAAAAAAAATATTTAGGAAAAACTCAAAGAAACAACTGAAAATCGAAAAATCGAAATTGGTCATTTTGGGAACATTGGCCACTTTCTAGATGGCTATTTCGGCGATCGTAGTTTGACAGCTGCGCTATCCATAACTGTTATTCATTCCGTACAATGTGTAAAATTTCAAAAAGTCGAAAAGTCAAAAAATGCGAAAGTCAAAAAAGTCGATAGTCAAAAAAGTCGATAAAGTCGAAAAGGTTGAAAAAGCCGAAAAAGTCATAAAAGTCGAACAAGGCAAACAAAGCAATAAAGTAAAAAATCAAAAAAGTAAAAAAAGTCAAAAAAGTCAAAAAAGTCGAAAATGTCGAAGAAGTCGGAAAGGTCGAGAAAGTCATATAAGTCGTAAATTCGGAAAAGTCGAAAAAGTCGAATAAGGCGAAAAAGTAAAAAAAGTAAAGTCAAATAAAGTTTAAAAAGTAAAAAAAATAAAAAACAAGTCGAAAAAGTCGAAGAAGTCGGAAAGGTCGAGAAAGTCATATAAGTCGTAAATTCGGAAAAGTCAAAAAAGTCGAAAAAGGTGAAAAAATAAAAAAAGTAAAGTCAAATAAAGTTTAAAAAGAAAAAAAAATAAAAAACAAGTCGAAAAAGTCGATAAAGTCGAAAAAGTCGAAAAAGTCGAAGAGGTCGAAGAGGTCGAAAAGTCAAAAAAGTAAAAAAAATCAAAAACGATAAAGTCGAAAAAGTCGAAAAAGTAAATAAGTCGAAAAAGTAGAAAAAGTCTAAAAAGTCTGAAAAGTAAAAAGACGAAAAGGTCGAAAATGTCGAAAAAGTAGAAAAAATCGAAAAAGTCAAAAAAGTCGAAAAAGTAAAAAAGTCGAAAAAGTAAAAAAATTCGGTAAAGTGGAAAAGTCGAAGTCGAAGGCAAATTCGATTTCGATTTTCGAGTTTTAAAGGGTGTCGCTAGGTTGGGGGGCGGGGGGGTTGTTGTTGTAGGATTAATGATATTAATATTCAGATGAATTACGTCCCTGGCTACTTGACAGGAAAGTCTTGGGGTGACACAACCGTTTTTTTTAATGACATAACCACGAATTTGGACTTAGTTTGGGGAATTCAATACTGTAAAGACCTCATGGAAATTTCGATTGATTTAAATGAGCGTGAAAACAATTCCGTGTCGTTTTACAGTGTCCATTACAATGTCGAGAAGAAGAGATAACATAGGTCGACGAAGTCAGTCAAATGTGCGGCAAGCTACTTGAAGTGCAAACCGCACTGATGTGAGATGATTCTATCATCTCGGCCGAAATACAAGATGAAGCTGTAAATCCGAAATTGCTTGCAGTGGTACCTAAAAATATGATCTATGGACTTCGCGAAGTTTATAACAACATCTCACCCTGTATGCTCGATAGTAACTGTTCCAGGCGTTACCCGAGAGACCTGATTGCTAACACCATTACAGGCAATGACGGATACCCATTGTATCGTCACCGATCAGTTGCGGACAATGGGCGATCTGCAGTTGTGAAGGTCAAAGGGCAAGATGTAAATGTGGTCAATCGTCAGATTGTGCCTTAATGTCCAAGGCTTTTAAAGCGCAAATCAATGTGGAATACTGCAACTTCATTAACTCGATAATTCAAACGAGGTGTATCTCAATATCAGACGTGTCGCTATGTCAGCAGCAACGAAGCGATTTGGCGCATCTTTTCCATTGCGACATACGAAAGGCAATCTACAGTTGTACACTTGGTAATTCTGGAAAGCGGAATTTGATTCCTCGTGCGTCTGGCCTTCACGATGACAAATCACGCGTGTTGGAAGTTTGCGGAATTAACTAGGAATTTCCGTATTTCGCGCATGGACAACTGTATGTCCCGTGTTCACCAAGCCATCGGTCGGAAAGCCACCATGTTTGTTTATTTACGCGCCGGAAAACAAAATGAAAAACATATTTTACCAGAATGTTTTGTGTTGAATGTGAACTGCATTTATATATTATCATGTAAATTAAATACATTGAATTTATTTCAATCACAAACGACTTTCATTTAATCACCAAACGAAACTCAAACCGTACATGATTCGGCCATATTATAGATTTCAATGCATTAGATTTGGAAGGTTCATTAGGATTAATAAACGCTTATGAAGAGTTACAATCAAATACATTTTAGGTGGTACGAAGTTCACCGGGTCATCTAGTCTTATATATAAAAATGAATCGCCGTGCGTTAGTCTCGCAGGATCTCGGAAATGACTCTACCGATTTGAATTATTTTCTTTTATTTTGTTTGGCTTGATTCAGGGGTGGTTTACAAAAAAAAATATTTTAGGAAAAACTCAAAGAAACAACTGAAAATCGAAAACATCGAAATTGGTCATTTTGGGAACATTGGCCACTTTCTAGGTGGCTATCGCGGCGATCGTATTGTTTGACAGCTGCGCTATCCATAACTGTTCAATGTGTAAAATGTCAAAAAAGTCAAAAAAAGTCAAAAAAGTCGGAAAAGTCAAAAAAGTCGCTAAAGTAAAAAAGCTCAAAAAAGTCGAAAAAGTAAAAAAAAATCGAAAAAGACAAAAAAGTCGAAAAAGTAAAAAAAGTCGAAAAAGTCGATAAACTCGAAAAAGTCAAAAAAGTCGAAAAGGTCGAAAAAGTTGAAAAAGTCGAAAAAGTCGAAAAAGTCGAAAAGTCGAAAAAGTCGAAAGGTCGAAAAAGGTAAAAAAAGTCGAAGAAGTCAAAAAATTTGAACAAGGCGAAAAAGTAAAAAAAGTAAAAAAGGGCGAAAAAGTCAAAAAGTCGAAAAAGTAAAAAAAATCGAAAGTCCCAAAAGTAAAAAAGTCAAAAAAGTAAAAAAAGTATGGCTATCGCGGCGATCGTATTGTTTGACAGCTGCGCTATCCATAACTGTTCAATGTGTAAAATGTCAAAAAAGTCAAAAAAAGTCAAAAAAGTCGGAAAAGTCAAAAAAATCGCTAAAGTAAAAAAGCTCAAAAAAGTCGAAAAAGTCAAAAAAATCGAAAAAGACAAAAAAGTCGAAAAAGTAAAAAAAGTCGAAAAAGTCGATAAAGTCAAAAAAGTCGAAAAGGTCGAAAAAGTTGAAAAAGTCGAAAAAGTCGAAAAAGTCGAAAAGTCGAAAAAGTCGAAAATGTCGAAAAAGTCAAAAAAGTCGAAGAAGTCAAAAAAGTCGAACAAGGCGAAAAAGTCAAAAAAGTAAAAAAGGTCCCAAAAGTCAAAAAAGTAAAAAAAGTAGAAAAGTCGAAAATGTCGAAAAAGCCAAAAAAGCCGAAAAAGTCGAAAAAGTGAAAAAAGTCAAAAAAGTAGAATAAGTCGAAAAAGTTGAAAAAGTCAAAAAAGTCGAAAAAGTAGAAAAAGTCGGAAAAGTCGAAGTCGAAGTCAAAGTCGATTTCGATTTCGATTTTCGAGTTTTAAAGGGTGTCGCTAGGTTGGGGGGGGGGGGTTGTTGTTGTAGGAGTAATGATATTAATATTCAGATGAATTACGTTCCTGGCTACTTGAGAGGAAAGTCTTGGGGTGACACAACCATTTTTTTTAATGACATAATCACGAATTTGGACTTAGTTTGGGGATTTCAAAACTGTAAAGACCTCATGGAAATTTTGATCGATTTGAGTGAGCGTAAAAACAATTCCGTGTCGTTTTACAGTGTCCATTACAATGTCGAGAAGAAGAGATAACATAGGTCGACGAAGTCAGTCAAATGTACGGCAAGCTAATTCAAGTGCAAACCGCACTGATGTGAGATTATTCCATCATTTCGGCCGAAATACAAGATGAAGCTGTTAGTCCGAAATTGCTTGCAGTGGTGCCTAATAATATGATCTATGGACTTCGCTAAGTTTATAACAACATCTCGCCATGTATGCTCGAGAGTAAATGTTCCAGGTGTTACCCGAGAGACCTGATTGCTAACACCATCACAGGCAATGACAGACACCCATTATATCGTCGCCGATCAGTTGCGGACAATGGGCGATCTGCAGTTGTGAAGGTCAAAGGGCAAGATGTAAATGTGGTCAATCGTTAGATTGTGCCTTATTGTCCAAGCGCAAATCAATGTGGAATACTGCAACTTTATCAACTCGATAAATTACATATGCAAATACGTAAAATAAAGCGATATGGCTGTTTTCGCTGTGAGCAATTCAAACGAGGTGTATCTCAGTATCAGACGTGTTGCTATGTCAGCAGCAACGAGGCGATTTGGCGCATCTTTTCCTTTGCGACATACGAAAGACAATCTACAGTTGTAAACTTGGTAATTCTGGAAAGCGGAATTTAGATTCCATTTTCGACTGGCCTTCACGATGACAAATCACGCGTGTTGGAAGTTTGCGGAATTAACTTGGAATTTCCGTATTTCGCGCATGGACAACTGTATGTCCCGTGTTCGCCAAGCCGTCGGTCGGAAAGCTATAATTTTTGTGAACTGCATTTATATATTATGATGTAAATTATATACATTGAATTTATTTCAATCACAAACGACTCTCATTTAATCATCAAACGAAACTTAAACCGTACATGATTCCGCCATATTATTGATTTCAATGAATTGGATTTGGAAGGTTAATTAAGATAAATAAACGCTTATGAAGAGTTACAATCAAATCAAATTTAGGTGGTACGAAGTTCACCGGGTCATCTAGTATATTATATATATTTATAAAAGTCAAGTCATGTACACTCATTTTTCTCCACGACCACTCGCGGTTGAGGTGTTCGACTGTCGCAAGATCTCCCATTGGTAATAAGAGACTTTTATAGGGGTGGCTGTGCATAGGTGGGAGTGGGTGGCGAAAATGAGAAATCATCGATGTCTTATGATAAGGCCGAGAATTCTTCAGAATGTTGGAGAATGCTCCAGAATGTTCTAGAATGCAGCAGAGGGTTCCTGAATGAGAGAGGAAAACGGGTGGGATGGGAAAACTGCGGGGTATTTGATTATTTATCTAAATATAAACCAAGGAATCGATTGACAAAATATGTACGATTATTCGGGAGCAGGATGTCTAATGCCACGACCATGAAAAATCTTCTTCTGCTTTCAGGTTTTCGGAATGAATCATAAAAGACTCGGTGAAGAGGTTTGCGTCGCGGTAAAAATAAAGGAAGGAGCGTCTTTAACTGAACAGGAAATCAAAAGTTTTTGTGAAGGCAAATTAGTTTATTTCAAGATTCCGAAACACATAAAATTCATAACGTCTTTTCCCAAAACACTTTCGGGAAAAATACAGAAGTTTAAGTTACGCGAAATGATGGAAAATGGACAACTTTAAATTTGCTTAATTCTATCACAACTTTCAAAATGAGAACATTCAATGAACGTGAATGAAGAAAATCTCTTTTTGATTTCCTTTATATATATATATACATATATATATATATATATATATATATATATATATATATATATATATATATATATATATATATATATATATATATATATATATATATATATATATATATATATATATATATATATATATATATATATATATATATATATATATATATATATATATATATATATATATATATATATATATATATATATATATAGAGTTCTTAGTTGCACTCAGTTGTTGAGTGCGAATATTATGTATTTTCTGTCATTCTGTCAGGATGATTTTATCAAACTCGGTAACGAGCAATATTAATAGTACGATTAGTTCTTCAGAATTCTATCAGAATTTTTGTTGATACTTCTAATATTGGGTCCTTTCCTATGAAGTTGCTGCTCTATAAAGGAAATTTAAGGTCGAAAACTTTGTATGACTTTTAATTAATAAAAATAGTGACCACGATTTTCTATGCAGATTTTTAATTTTAATGGGAGTTGCTTAAATCCTTTGCTGTAACACTATCGTGGGCAGGAACCAATGAAAGCTTTGAAGGCGTTTTTCACCGACTCTACAAAGTTGATTTTTTCCCTTGTAAAATTGTATCTAAATTATGAATAAAAAAGGTCTGTTGGAGCAAGGTATGGCAAGTACGATGGATTACCAAGTCTCCAGCCGCAACTCCTTCAACTTTGCGACTGTTTGCAGCGAAATCTGTATTTATACCAACCTTATCATGCAGAAACAGTGGCGATGAGCGATTGATCAGGCTCGCTTATTTAATCACGAGCTTCTCCATTGATATGTTTGCAGTTCCTAACAGTACACATTTACGATCTCTGTATAGCGAGACTGCAAGATGCTGTAATAGGAAACCCTGGTACAGGACCTCATATTTAAAATAATGCAAAGTTTCAACTTTACCATGGTTGCACAAACTAAAAAAAAATAAGAAAAAACAAACTAAGTAAAGAGAAATAAACAGCTGATTCTTTAAACAGAATAACATGGCCTTGAATTAAAATTTATTTGAATTTGAAACTCCAACTCAATCCCAAGAGTTAAACGTATAAGTTTGGTAACTGTTAAATGTGCCAACATAGGGCGCTGCCGGTCTTTTAGAGCGTGCTGCCACTCCGCGTTGTGCATAATACGAAAATGTGATTGAAATTAATTCAAGCGACACCAAGTTATCCAAGTTCAAAGTGGCCCTTCTGGAAAAACAGCAATTACATAGGCAAGGACCCAATATTAAGTTTATGTCTACCTCGGTCTTGCAATACCATTTTGAACTCTTATGTACCTAAATGCGGCGTCGCTGAAGAGACCTTAGAGATTCATTTAGGTCAGCAGCGCCTGTAGCAACTCTACGCGTTGTTAGTTAGAGAGCGTTTTATCTATCTATTGAGACTTTGAGGATAATAAGCAGAAATCATCGGATTGACAGAAAAATAAACAGATTGACAAACAAATATTCTATATATTAATTTGATACGTTGTTTTTCCGGTAACGGCTATATTGAGAGAACGGCTAGTTGTAAATTTGGTTGGGGTGTCTAAAAAAGCTCTTGGTCCCTAGATGTGTCATCAAAGGAGAAAAATAAAAATTGATAGTGCCATCTGCTGGATTTCCGCGTAGGGTTGGGGAAGGACGGGGCGGGGATGGTAGGGGAGGGGATGCAAGGTGGGTGGGAGGAGAAGGTAGTTGGGGTGGGGAGGGTGAAGGGGGTGAATTGGGAGGTGGGTAGGGAAAGGGGGTTGAGGAAAAAGGAGGGAAGAGAGAGAGAGGGAAGGAGGGTTGGGGGGGGACTTGGAAAGGGGGTAGGAAGAAGAGGGGGGGGGGGATATCGAATGAGCAAGACACCGTAACCTAATCGAATTAATCCAAAGATATTATTTGTAAATAAATACGAAGTATGTTTCCGTTTATTTTTGAAACATTACTTTCAATAAGGTGACCGTCGATTTCAAAGGATTTCAGCTAGTATAATGTGGTTTAGAATTTAGAAACTAAATAATGGGGTAATTAAACGCAAGTCATAATTAATTCAATTATAACGTTAAAAACAAGCTAAATAATTTAAAGGGAGTTATTAAAATTAATGAACATCCGACCTGCTAAGGATACTAGTTTGTATAATAATTAACTGCAATAATAAAAAAACAATATACTTGAAGCATCAGGTTAAGTAAGACGAGTTTTTGTAGTCGCCATGATTCTGAAAACAATGATTAGAAATAATTTATTAGTTTTTAAACGTGTATTAAACTATATTGGATGCGGCAGAGGCGTCAATAAACGCGCGTTTCAAAATGCAAATAAAAATAATCTTAGCTACTGCCATGCACTGGGAAATGAACCACTTCAATACACAACTATTGGAAAAGTCTTTGAAGTTTTGGCGAAGAAGTGGCCCGAAAGAACAGCAATAAAATCATTGGAAGAGAACGTCGCTCTCAGCTACCGCGAGTTGCTGCAAAAGGTATTTTTTTAAAACATTTCATTTAAAAAATGGTGTAATTACTTTTACTTTCTCCGCCCACCAGCCGACCAGGAGGAAAAATATTATGGACGCGTTAAAAAAAATTTCAAGGTGAAGACGGAAATATATATCAGAGGATTGACCATTTCCAGATTGGGCTGTCTGTGTGTCTGTGTGTACGTATTCCTCCACTGTAGAGCCCAAACTCTTAATCCGATTGAGCTGAAATTTGGTATGCAGGCATCATTTGGTCCTGACAAGAGTTGAAAAGATTGAGGTTGAAATCGATCGACATCATCCTCGAAATATTGGACTTACATACTTGAAATTTGGTAAACAGATGCCTTGTTATGTCAAAATCACATTGTGAAATTTCATATACACGCTACACTAATAATACTTATATTCCTCCATATATTTTTATCAAATATTAACGCTGACCCACCTGAGGTTAGCCGAGAAACGAATCGCGCGGTCTGAAGTGTTGCAACCGGGTTCGACCGCCGGCCGAGATAGGCTCGTTGATTTTTTAAATTGAAATTAATAAGCAGATGAAATCAGTCTTGGGCCATTGCCGAAAAGTCTTGGGCTGACACGAACGTTTTTTTCCTGTATCCATTCATTTGCGTGTTTCATCTCCTACGGAAAGTGCTCAGCGACGCTCGCGTGCTTGATTCGCGACCGACGTTTGCACTGAGCGTAGAGAGTAGGGATGATGGTGTGAGCTGGCAAGCAAATATTTATTCGTATGTGTGGGCTTTCGATACGACGTATGTCCGACAGAATTGTCATTTGGCCTCTCATTTTTACCTTGGCATCCAAAATATTCAATGACCCGTCCTTTTATACTTTAAAGGTAAACCAATTTTTTTGATGTATAGAGTTTATATATACACAGGAATTCTTCCACCGTTTGTACCTACATCACCCTTTAGAATACAGGTGTCTTCGACATAGCAAAGACAGAGAATATTTTTAATTTTGGTGGTATTTACGACTTATTTCTCAAATAAGCTGCTAACTATTGGTGACATTGGGGATTCCATGGCAACCCAGTCGATTCCTGATTTTGATCTTGGTAAAGTATGAAATTTAAATATATGGATGGAATACCAATTTTGAACAGTATTACCAATTAAAATTTTGAAAAAGATGATTATTATGGGTATTAAATGTGTACTTTTACAAAAAAAAAACATAACATACAATATTATTATACACATATTATACATACTCGTTGTACCTAAGACTTAATGGCATTAGAGGAATAAAATAGCCAAAGAGGAAAAAACGATTAATGATTAAAAATAGTCATAATAATGATTTAAAAAAGTCAATTAATTATTAAAAATAGTCATAATATCATCTAATGATAATAATACCAAACATAAATCAAGTACTACTGCAAACGTACTCTTCAAATTCGTTCAGTTTATAACAAGGGATGCTTATCAACATCTCCTTGATTGTTTTTTATGTTGTAAATCAATAAATATTTTATTACCGGTAAGGAGGAGATTGTAGCATTTATCGCCGAGGCATAAATAACTCTTCTCAACCTTGGCTAATCTGACACGGAGTACACAAAGGTTGTATCGACGACGACTATCGTGGGAATAGCTAAACATATTATCATTATTCCTGAGTCAATAAAATGTTCTTTACTGAGAGTTCTTTTGGGTAAATGATATAGGACTTGGTGTGCCCTCTTTTGCAAAATAAATATTCGTCTGCTAGTTGCAGTATTCCCCAAAAATTAAAGTCTATATGTCATCAGGGATGTATAGTAGGTACGCGATATATTCGTAACCACTTTTTGTTTTGTTTTTGGCCGAGTAAATAGAGCTACACAATTTGTTGTTGAATGGTTCACAGCAAACAATCTGCTACTAAATGAAAAGAAAAGAAAATGTATAAAATTCTCACTTCCAAATGTAAAGCAGATAGGGCCAAATATTATCATAAAAAATGAGCGCCTAGAACTGGTCGATTCCACTGTATTCCTTGGTATTACTTTAGATAAAAAGCTACAATGGGGCCCACACATTAAGAAATTGGCCGACAGGCTAAGTTCTGCGGCATATGCTGTAAAAAAAATCGTAATTTAACAGATATAGACACCGCGAGGCTGGTTTACTTCAGCTATTTTCACAGCTTGATGTCGTATGGCATCTTGCTGTGGGGTCATGCTGCTGACGCTGATAAAATATTTATACTACAGAAACGAGCCATCTGCGCTATGTATAAATTAGGTGCTAGACAGTCGTTACGCGGAAAATTTAAAGAAATCAATATTTTGACACTTGCATCTCATTACATCTATGAACAACTTAATATATGTGCATAAATATAAAGAACTGTTTTTAAAAAACACTGATATAACGGTGTCAATACTAAAAATAAAAATAAACTTGCTGACCATAAAAGTCGACTCTCCAAAACCACAAAATCATTCAAAGGGCAATGTATACGCTTCTACAATAAAGTCCCAGAAAACATGCAAAATTTATCTGTGATACAATTTAAGTCATTTATTAAGAAGAAGCTGTACTTAAAGGGCTACTTTAAAATTAATGATTATCTAGACGACAAAGACCCTTGGAAATAAAATGGTTACCTCGATGATTTATATCACGTTATATGTCACAATAATTTGTTATAATGTCACAAAAAATTAATTTTTATAACATTTATGTATGTTTGTATGCATTATTGATGTCAAAAAGTTACGATTTCGTACTATTTTGAATAAAAAACTTATGATTATGATTATGATTATTATGTTCTCTAATTTGTCTATCTAGAGTGCCGACTGAAATTTACTGTCAATTTACTATAACTAATACTATACCTAATCTACTATACAAAATACTATACCAAAAAAAAACATTGTCAATAATTTCAAAATCAAAACGATTCTGTAATTTATATAAAAAGTATGTGTTTAATGGTCCTAAGTGAAATGGGATTAATTTGGATTTGCTAATAATAAGCCGTAGGTCATTAGCATTAAACTATAAGATCAATGGTATTTATATTTTTTCTTACTCTTCATCTGCGAACCGAGTTATGTTATCATCTTGTGGACTTACATCCCGACAGGTCATTTGTATGTACCCTATACTAGTAGGAAGGCAAATGTTCCTAGAATAGATGTTTCTGGACTTCCTTTGTAACAAGTAATAGGTATTTTTCTTCCTATATATGTATATATATATATATATATATATATATATATATATATATATATATATATATATATATATATATATATATATATATATATATATATATATATATATTTATATATATATATATATATATATATATATATATATATATATATATATATATATATATATATATATATATATATATATATATATATATATATATATATATATATATATATATATATATATATATATATATATATATATATATATATATATATATATATATATATATATAATTGTAATTCATAGGAAATCCGTAACCGGTTTTATGTTTTAGAAACTTCATAATGTTTGTAATTCTGTATAGTGTATCATTCTGTGTGTTTTCCTTAATAAACAAATAAATAAATAAATAAAGCGGAAATAAAGCTTACCCTGACTAACATCAAAAACTCTGATTGCAGGCTGATGAAATGGCCACTGCTCTCCAGGAAGTCGGTCTCCAGAGAGGCGACAGGATCGGACTCTGGGCGCCAAACAGCTGGATTTGGCAAGTCGTCAACTTAGCGGCAAGTAGGGCTGGATTCATACTCGTCGCAATTAACCCCCTATATCAGAAAGTAGAACTGCAGAAATGCATCAATAAAGTCGGCATCAAAGCCCTCGTCAGCCTCCAGGCTCATAAAGAGCAGGACTTTTACCGCATTCTAAGAGAACTGGCCCCAGAACTAGCGACTTGTGAAGCGGGTCGCCTAATTTCCAAGAATTTGCCTACCCTGCGCACTTTGGTCATAAGTTCCGACGGTGACTATCCTGGTGCTTTCAATTCGAAGACTTTGGCAGCTCGTGCTAGTAATCAGTCAATTAAAAAATTAACATCTGAGCAGCACTTGATTCAGGCCGAAGATCCTTGCTGTATAATGTTTACATCTGGAACTACAGGTTGGCTTAAAAGTATAGTTTTAAATATATCGATTGTTTTTTTTAAAGTATTGTTTTTAGTTTCTTCATTGTTTCTATTTTTTATTAATTTTAGGCGACCCAAAAGCGATCATTCAGTCGCATATAAGCATCGTGAATTCGTCGATTTCAATTGGGAAAAGGCAACAGTATGTTGAAGGACAAGAAACTATCGCCATTCAGGTTTATTAATATTGTACAATGTTGTTGGATGTACTACTCATCTCAGAATTAATTATTAAGTCTTAGGCCAATGACCCACTGTGTGCGCGCGCGCCCGTGGATGTGCTCCTTTTTAATCGACTTCAATAAAAGGAGGAGGTTATTAATTCAGTTGTATCTTTTTTTTTCAATGTTTGTTACCTCAGAACTCTGCCATTTATGAACCGATTGTTACTTTTTTGTTTTTGGGCGAGTAAATAGAGCTACTTTCTTTTTTTATTTGAAAGGATATACTTACAGATTGGTCCTATTTTTATAAAAATCCTGTTCTGAGGGATCCACGAGAAATTGAGGGAACTCTTTTCAACATTTACATGTTGGTTCAATTTCGATGACAATGCATTTCTTTATGGTAAGCATGACCTGATTCTACACCCTGGGTTGGCTTTCGACGAGAGGACTCCTCAACGGTCAACAGCACAGACACGAAATTTTGTATACTCATTCAGTTATGATAGACCGTTCTAAGTTTTGCCATGACATGGCTGCTGCGCCCAGAGTTGGCTTCCGACGAGGGGACTCCTAGATAGTCAACAGCACAGACACGAAATTTTGTATATGCATTCAATTACGACAGCCCGTTCTATGTTTCACCAAGACAGGACTGCGGCACCAGGGTAGGCTACCAGTGAGGGACCTCCTCAACGGTCAACAGCACAGACACAAAATTTTGTATCCCCATTAACTATGATAGTCCATTCTAAGTATCACCATATCATGGCTGATGCAGTTATAAAAAAATGTAGTCGTTTTTTTATTTTTTTATTTTTTTCTATTATTTTGGAGCGGAAGCTTTTAAACTGCGGCGTCGCACTGAGGGCCGGGTCCAAAATGGCCGGAATTTAAAAGAGTATTATTCGAGGGTAATTACCGTCCATAACTTGCATAACGTTATAATAATATGAAGGGCGATTGGCGAAGTATGTCAGTTATCTGGAGCAAGTATCTTATAATGCGGCGAGATTATAACAACGTTTTCTCGTATTTTCCCTTGGCATAAGTACGGTGATTTATAAATGCCTGACGAACATTTTCCGGATACGATCAAGCCTATTTATGTTAATGAGTTATTGAGGAAACGAAATTGAAGATGCGTTTTCCAGAATCTTTCAATTATGCGGTTGTTTTAAATGTTTGAATACCAATGTTTCAAATATACAAATATACCGTATACGAGACATCACGAAATGGTTTACAAGCTCTCAGAGTGAAGCCTAGGACTTAGAGCCATATTAACCTATCGTCAATATGGCCAACATAAATTTCCTGAGTCCAGTGTCCAGTATCATGCCAAAATAGCAAACACTCTGGACTTCATATACTATAGTGTTGCATATCTTGTAGTGGAAGGTACTTGTCTTCAATGTGAAAGTAATTTGGCATTTATGGGCATTCAGATTAAGCTTATTTATGTCACAATAGTCGGAGAATTGGTTAAATATTTACAAACTATGTGGGACAAACTATCACAATCGAGATCATGACTGACTATCACCCAAATGTCTTTCTGGTTCAAGTTTTAAGCTATGGTCTATCAAATATGTATAAAGTATTTTTCCACAGTTGCCAATGTTCCACATGTTTGCTTACTGCTATGCAGCAATCGCTGGATTTATAAACGGAGCTACCATAGTCTTACCATCTCTTAGATATAGCCCAAATGCCACCTACGATGCTGTAGTATCAGAAAAGTATGTAAATATGTCATTAGAGGCACTTTATAACACGAATTGATCACACTTAAACTCTATTCTCATAGATGCACAGTCTTACATGGAACCCCAACAATGTTCATCGATTTGTTGACAGCAGCAAACTTAAGAGGAGTCGAAGGTCTAGGCTCTCTACATACTATTATCTCAGGAGGGGCGTCCATCCCACAGAACCTCATTATAAGCATAAAAAATAAGCTGGGACTTAATAAATTAATGGTGGTACACGGAATGACGGAAACTCCAGTCGTTTTTGCATTGTCAGACAACGATAAAGGAGGCGAAACTGCATACCACACGTTAGGTCACGCAATGGATCATCTAGAAGTTAAAGTGATTGATAACGATGGTAGGGTAGTTCCGAAAGGAGAAGTTGGAGAATTGTGCGTTAGAGGATACAGCGTCATGCAAGGATATTGGAAAGCTGAGGAGAAAACAAAGGAAATACTCAGTACGGATAGATGGCTGCACACAGGGTTTGTAGACTCATTTTATTAAACGAATTAATAATAAAATAGAAATGTACATATATATAAAATAACTTTGGCTTTTCTTGCAGAGATCTAGTCCTAATGCTAAGCAACGATAGAACCATATTCATGAGCAGAATTAAAGATGTAATCAACAGAGGCGGAGAGAAGATTTTCCCTAATGAGATCGAAGATGTTATTGTCACGCTCGATAGTGTGATAGAGGCTCAGGTCAGCACACATACGTAGTAAAACAAAATATATGTAGAAAAGTAATTGGTCGTCATCAATTCTTCTTAGGTATTTGCCATGGCAGACGAACGCCTAGGCCAAGAAGTTGGAGCAGCGGTGCGAGTCAAACCAGGCGTAACCCTGACACTCGAAGAGCTCAAAGGATATTGCAAGCACAAGATCGCTGATTACAAGATTCCAAAGAAGCTGTGGGTTGTGAAAGAATTTCCGAAGAATGAAATTGGAAAAATACAAAAGAAATATCTCGGCGCTTTTTTTATATAAGTCTAAAAGTATATAGGTATATAATTTAAAAATATATAAGTGTTAAAATCAGAAGTAATAATATAATTATTACTTTTCATATTTTTATTGAGATTTTACTAAAACTATTTTGCCCAATATACTTTATTAGGTACCGGGCACCGTTTTGTGGAACAAACAAATATATGTTGTTCAAGACCCCACAATGCTTTTAAAAATCTGCAATATTTTTAAAATCATCAAAAAATGTGCGGTTTTGAGTGTAAAAAAATAGTACTCATACGTACAATGAAGGGAAAAACCTTATTACCATCAAATAGGTATATTTAAGGTGGATATTGTATGTGTTTTATATATTAAGAACGCTAAAGAATTTGATGCTATCACTAACAATAATAACTAATCTTAGACATTAATTATTATTAAAGGCAGAAAAATTCTCTGATGTGTTTATGGAAGTGGGTTTAAGGAAAAGAGGCAGAATTAGCTTGTGGTCCCTATGTGCTTCGTTTTGGCAAGTCATACATATAGTGACAAGCAGAGGAGGATTTATATTGGTAATAAAAAACACAGGAACTAGCTGTGTAACAAACGATAATTGCCTGAATAATATTATAAATAGGATAAAACGAATTTACCGCCTGAAGTTTGTAGCACTCGACGTTTCGGTGACGTTGCAACCGCCGTTGTCAAGGGTAGACTAAAGTACTGTCAATCATCATCCGTTGTTCTGTGGGTAGGCGGCAAACTGCTTGCTGTTACTCCGCAAATTATAACGGTAGTGGGGTGGCGGGGTCGGCGCGCGCGAATTTTGAAAAGCGGTCGTGCACACAACTCCTTATATCCTGTGTCGCGTCCTTGCGCTCGGCGATAGGCATTGGAAACATTTTAAGAAGAGGATTCCACGTAGTAGAGAGCTTGTTACCGTCATCTCTATTGAAGTCTTCGATTTCATGTCTTAATAATTTTAAAATATAGTTAGAAACAACTAGTTATCTTTCGCTAATTTCAGCTCTCACTGAAGCCAATTTGGAGAATTGTAGAAATCAAGTAGGCCTGAGCTTTAGTAGCTCCAGAACTTTAAGATTTCCACGGAATTATCGGAGAATTGGCCCCAAGATTGAAAGAATGCAAACCTTGTCAACTGATTGTCTAAACCGGCTAATATTAAGAGCTCAACTGACTAATTGAGAAGAAAAGCTTCCGTGAGTTGCTGGCATCACCAGATTTACTCGTATTAGGTTTATTCCAAATTACTTCCCTACAAAGCGACGATGTATGTAAATTTCGCAAATTATATTTTTCCAATAATTGATCCGTCGTAGTGAATTGCCTGATAAAGTTAGCTAGCTGAAAAAAAACATCTTATTACAGATAGTTTTTTTTTGTTGAGGTAAATAGTTATTTCAGATTTTTATTAAAAGAATTGTAAAAATGATAGGAAAAAAATAATCCAGGAGCTTCACAGGAAATCTCTATTTTTTAAGCCATCCCTCACACTAAATAGAACGACAAAGAAAAAATATAAGGTTATTTTAACAATAGTTATAAAGTATAATGCTATGGCAGAGTTAAATAAAACGAAGTGCAACATTCTATATATACAAATAATATATAAAAAGTGAAACACTTTATCTTACTATACTATTTTCTTACCATGATATACTATATTATAATATTTTCTACAACACGTTTCTATTAATTTTCTTATACAATGTGCCGAAACATGTCCGCACATTCATTCAAGGCACATTCATTCATTCGCTTACATTCAAGGCACTCACATAGAAAATAACACCATGACGAAAGTGACTAAACAAAACAAGAGAATCTTGAAACCTATAAGCGTCAATAATATAACCTGCATTAAAAAACGGGTCAAACTCCATAAAAAAAAACTAAAATATTTCCAAAAACATTACATTGCTAAGCTAATGTAAATGATATAGAAAGATAATAAAAAAAGCATGTTCAATCATAATAAAAAAAAAACAAAAAAGAGAAATTATAAGGAAATGATCGAAAGAGACAAATACCATCTAAAAATAGTATTGAAGGTAGCCAAGGAGCTGAGCTCTTACACATAAATAACAAGTTACCGAACTAATATTAAACAATGAACCTATATCCGACGAACCTAAAATTACAAACTCACCGAATGTTAATTTACAAACGTTGATTTAATAAACCTATCAATTGAAATCATGAGTCCTTGTAGACGACACTCGTATGTAGGCAATAACACTATGTAACGGACCTTAAGTCATTACATGCGATCAACAAATGCATCGATTTCCAGTGAAAGCCACAAACACAATTCAGCTATTATTTTGACTCGTGCAGCTATGAATCAGCACGATGAAACAATACTTTTACTCGGAATATTTTTGGGTTGCATCATTTCACGGCCTATATGAACCGGCGAAAAAGCAACCAAATTATCATTCCTCGAGTGGTCATGTCTCCAGATAGCGACGGCACACTTCGGTGTCCCGGCTTCTCGGTCACATATCATTCCCCGAGTGATCACCTTCCCCCAGGGTTGCGACGGCATATTCGGCACTTTCTCTCACGAGTTAGGTCAACGAATCCGGGTCCTTGGTTTCCTTTCCTCATTCTCCCTGATTCGCGGAGCATCAGTCTGTAATCCCACAGACTCGAGCCGTGCCCAGTATAAGATACTAGGACCACTTATACAATCCTCATACGTATATCATCGCAACGGCAGTCGCGCATTTATACACTCGCGTCAAAGTAAACTATTCGGCAAGCGTTATAACTGGCAATATTCAAACCTTCGATCAATAAATTCCTTCTACTTCATTCAAAACCGCCTTTCAATACGGAGATAACTCGCAAGTTGATACCACCACCTCACAACGAACAATTTGGAGTCTTGTGAGGGGTGGTACCTCACAACTATAAGAAATAGCAAACATTAAAAAAAACGAGAAAAAAACCATATTTAAATTAAAATAATTACAGAATCTGATATATCTAAAACTTTACTCGATCTTAAATAGTGACTTAGCCTCGGGGCCTAACGCTGACAGTGCGAGTTCACTCCGAACCATCTCATGCCACATAATAAAAACACTTATTTACCTGGTTAATTTAACAATACAGATCAACTCATTCTTTTTGAGCTCTCGACCACAGTCTCAAAAATGCTTACACAGATTAAACACAACCTCGTCAAAACTGCACATGAGAAAGAAAATCAAATGGCCTCGTGCTAGACTAGAGCCGCTATATGTAACGGACTTCGCTGTCTTCCTTAAAACCAAGGCATGTACAGCCAACGACAGAATATTTGATATCGTGATGATGTATTGAAAATTTAAAATTGGCTTTTATAGTCTAATTAACAAATTCAAATTCAATTTCAAATATTTTTATTCAATGTAAATACATAATATACACATACTGAACGTCAAAAGACAGTAATTGTACTTTTTCCTATTTTTTCCGGCGAGTTCTAAAAGTAAGATTCCACTGGAAAGAACCGCCAAAGAAAACCAGTGACCACTTTTATGGTACTATTATTATCCATAATTTATATATAATCAATAATTCAAAAATATTTCATGTCCCCGGTCCATGTATTTACTTTATCGATGTCCCCGTGAATTGAAGACATGAAACAGAAAGAAAAAAGGCAGGCAGAAAACAAGTAATTTCACAATAAAATATAAATATTCAAAATAGATCGGCTATGCCTAGTTAGGAGCGACGCAAGCATTTGTTACTACAAACGGTGTAAGATTCCACTGGAAAGAACCGCCAAAGAAAACCAGTGACCACTTTTTTGGTACTATTATTGTCCATAATTTATATATAATCAATAATTCAAAAATATTTCATGTCCCCGGTCCATGTATTTACTTTATCGATGTCCCCGTGAATTGAAGACATGAAACAGAAAGAAAAAAGGCAGGCAGAAAACAAGTAATTTCACAATAAAATATAAATATTCAAAATAGATCGGCTATGCCTAGTTAGGAGCGACGCAAGCATTTGTTACTACAAACGGTGTAATTTTTTTAATCAAATAAAATAAAAAAATTAATAAATATTGAAGTGATGAATACAAAATAAAAAAAACTTAATTTCGACGTACAAAATCGACTAGCCATCCTAACAGTATTGTTTTAGAGAATGACTGTACTATAATTTAAATGTTCATTAGCGATTAACACATGCATTACATGCATAACCGTCCATGACGTAATATCGATAATTAGTTTGGTTTATAATACGGTGTGATATATAATTATGTGGAAAATAACATTAGGATTGTGACACAAAAACACAAAACAATCATGTTTCACTTTCCAAACTATTACCACTTTTATATTAGGAGCCTCAATTATAACAGTACATCTCAAACACAATACTTTTATAGACTCTGCTTACAACACAATACGATCACCTTTCACTGTCCAAACTATTATTATAATTATATGTGCCAATTTTACAGTACACAGTAAGACACATAGTATTATTCATTGAAGTGGATATATTCCTTCTAAATCACTGTCACTGTTTTCAGATCTACTTTCATCTAAATTAACTGCGTTCATTTCTTCATCACTACTTCCCGTATTTACTACAAATGATAGATTGTCTAAAATTCTATCTAACACCGGTTCGGTTAGCCTATATTTGTTTTCTATATCGATAACATGACGACAAACATTAGTCCAACATTGGGAGTCTCTGGTTGACATTGTTTCAATTTTATCTATGGCGTGTGTCATAACATCGTCCAGTTTAAAAGAAACGTTCTTTTTCGCTACATATCCCGAATATTTTTATCGCGTAACCACTGTTGCATAACAGCTTTTCGAGAGTTGGACGTTGGTGCTGGGTTTAATTGCACGTTGTGGTATGGGGCATTATCAATCACTACAACAGAATTAGGATTTAAATTCGGAATAAGTTTTTCTTTAAGCCATTTCTCATAATTACTGAAGTTCATGTCGTGGTGATAATCACCACATTTTTGAGAAGATTTATATATCAGCATTGCATTGGGTACAAACCCATCACTACCTCCAGCGTGAACTACTATCAAACGCTGACCCTTGGAAATAGGCATTTTAAGGCCTTTTGTCGGACTACATGTCCATGATTTAGGAGTAGTATGGCTGCTATGGATATATGTCTCATCAGTATATACAATTGATCTATTTTCATTGCGGAAATATTTAATTGATTCTAAAAAATTTATGCGCTGCAATTTAATGTCATGTCTTTCAATTAAAACTTTTCGGTTATTTTCTGTCTTTTGCCATATAAATCCAATTTCCCTTAAAATTCTTCCCAAGCTACACCGGCTTCCGTTGAAATTAGTATCACGAACAACTTTCTGGTGGAGAGTTTTCAAAGTTGGGATTACATTATCTGTTAAATGAAAGTTTAAAACAATCCGCCGTATTGCCGTTTTATCAAAATCATCCAAACCCGTCTTTGGTTTACGACAGTTAGTCTTTTTTTTCCCTGGCGTAGAAAATGACATCGGCTGGTCAGAATCTAATATTTTTTTCTTTTCGGCTAAAACTCTTTTTATTGACGCGATAGATATTATACTAGCAGCAGAAAGCCTTTTTAAGACCGCTTGCAATTCAATTGTTATTCCGAATTTCGCTTCATCTTTCATGAAATGGTAAATATTTGATATTAATTCCCTTGTCTGGGATTTCAGCGTCTTATTTCCCAATTTTGTTTTTAACGGCATTTAAACGACGATCACGACAAGAAATAATAGAAAATAAAGTTATTTACCTACTGTACCTCCTGGGATTCAGCACAGTCGAACGCACGATCACAACGCACGAATCTATTAGTCATAACTAATCGTCTGACTGTACCGTTAAACGGCTGGCTTCGACGAGAATCATTACAGTCACGCGTAAACTCAACCTCTCTCCGTCATTCTCACAGGTATAAAATATGCCTATCCCTTTTTTGGTTTCAGTGCATTGGTGTGCAGTGCAGTGCAATAAATGCAATACGTGTGACCTGAGCATGTAGTTGTAGAGCTCAAAAAGAATGAGTTGATCGGCGAATTTCCAAAACTATTTAAGGTGGTATTTTTTTCTTTTACATGCTTTGTGACAACCATTATTGCATCAGACGTTCCTTAATGCTGCATGTCTGATACTTTACCGGTATGTTCAATATAGCGTGTCAGTTGTTTGGCTACTTTTTTTCCACGACTTTGCTTAAACTATTGAGCACAGATTTTTGAGATCTGTTCTATAGCCAGCCTTAAATATCTTAGTTACAATTAACTCCGCCGTAAATATCGGTGTTTCATCTGATTAAATTATATTACATTTAAGTCATTACATTTAGTTCCCATATTTATTAGCATCGAGCTAAATCTTCTTTTTTAATTCTGACCTAAAGATACTGGTGATAAAAATACAGCATGCAAATAATACAAATGAAAGTACTGGACAATGAAGTATATTTCAATTATAACTGTAGCAGAAAATCTTTTTATAGGAGAGAAATTATCGTCCAACGTCTTAAGCGCTATTTCTTTAGATCATTGTATGAAGATCAATCGTAGTATTCTCCTCTAATTTGGCTTTTAATACGTGCTTCACGTTTAATAACTAAAAAAAAGATTTCTGGCAATTTAAAAAAAATATATTTTTATCTATAAAATCCACTTATTGATTCAATTCAATTCAATTCTTTTTTGATAAATCACACAGTATTACAGTAATAATATTTTTAAAAATGTATACAGATTTACAACAAATAAAACCGGTTACGGATTTCAATAAAATTACATAAATTACGTTTTTTTAAAAGTACTACTTAATGAATCGAATGTACGTTAAATTTTAGAACTACATAAGAGTCTAGTATTCAGGGTGTGTGTGTATATATTTGTGGGAGTGTGTTGAGCGTGTAAGTGTGGAGTGTGAACGTTTATGATATTAGTAATGGCGTATATAAAATATAATAATAATAATAATCTTATGTATAAAAATGAATCGGCGTGCGTTAGTCTCGCAGGATCTCGGAAATGACTCGACCGATTTGAATTATTTTTCTTTTATTTTGTTTGCCTTGATTCAGGGGTGGTTTTCAAAAAAAAATATTTAGGAAAAACTCAAAGAAGCAACTGAAAATCGAAAAAATCGAAATTGGTCATTTTGGGAAATAGGCCACTTTCAATAGATGGCGTTCGCGGCGATCCTATTGTTTGATAGCTGCGCCATCCATAACTGTTATTCATTGTGTGCGATTGTTTGAAATGGTCATTAAATTATAAAGCCACGTAGTAACTCCTCAACGGTCAGCAGCAGAGACCCAACATGTTGTATACGCATTCATGTATAATAGCAACTTCCAAGTTTCACCATGACATGATGTACCCTAGGTTAGCTCCCGACGAGGGAACTCCTCAACGGTCCACAGCAGACACAAAATTCGAAAAGTCGTAAAAATCCCAGAATATAGTACATGTTTTATAGAGACAAAAAAGTGGAATTATTTTTAATTAGAATTGCCTTATCACCTTGGTTTTTCCTCACAAATATTCGTCCAGCATTAACCCAGCAATACTTGTAAGATTTTTCTCTGGAAATTCGTTTTGCGTTCCAAAGCAAATCTCTCGAACGCTGGGTCAGTTCGTCGGAAATAAATACTGGAGCGTTTGTAGTACCCGTATAACTCAAGTCGGATAAGGTCAAGGTTTCGCCATTGGTTTTACAATTTCTTATATATTTTTTAAAATTCATCATGAAGTTATTCTTTTTTCCACTTGAAATAAATTTTACAATAATCGGTTTTGGTTTAGTTTCAGATTTCTTGACCGGAACGCGATAAATTGAACAAACATCGGTGGGGTTTTGCAAAAGGACATTTAAACTTACATTGGACCGTCGAAAGTCGTGCATATATATATATATATATATATATATATATATATATATATATATATATATATATATATATATATATATATATATATATATATATATATATATATATATATATATATATATATATATATATATATATATATATATATATATATATATATATATATATATATATATATATATGTATATGTATATATATATATATATATATATATATATATATATATATATATATATATATATATATATATATATATATATATATATATATATATATATATATATATATATATATATATATATATATATATATATATATATATATATATATATATATATATATATATATATATATATATATATATATATATATATATATATATATATATATATATATATATATATATATATATATATATATATATATATATATATATATATATATATATATATATATATATATATATATATATATATATATATATATATATATATATATATATATATATATATATATATATATATATATATATATATATATATATATATATATATATATATATATATATATATATATATATATATATATATATATATATATATATATATATATATATATATATATATATATATACATATGGGGGTTGTGATGCTTATTTTGAGGGGAAAAAACAAGGACAAGAAGACAAAATAAAATGAGCAACATATTCATCTAATAATTTTAAAGTTTTTGCAATTTAGATTGTAAACCAAAATAATGTTATGTGCGTTTATAAAAGAGATAATGGGTAATTAAACGCAACTCATTATAATTAATTGATATATAATTCTGAACACAAACTAACTAAAATAAACATAATTAAAGGGTAAAAGAGATATTAAAATTAATTAATAGTTATATCCGTCCTGCTAAAGATAGTGGAAAAATAATATTTGTCCACTAATTAACCCACTAACTGCACTATTTAAATAGAATTTAGTTAAATTATAGACATTTTGCTAGAAGCAGTGGGTTGAGTAGCAGTGGGTTGAGTAAGACGAGTTTTTGTAGTCGCCATGACTCTGAAAACAATGGTTAGAAATAATTTCTTACTTTTTAAATGTGAATTAAATTATATTGGATACAGAGGCTACAATAAAAGCGCGATTAAATATGCAAATAAAACTAATCTTAGCTATTGCCATGCATTGGGAAATGAACCACTTCAGTACACAACTATTGGGAAAGCCTTTGAAGCTTCGGCGAAGAAGTGGTCCGCAAAGATAGCAATAAAATCTTTGGAAGAGAACGTTGTTCTCAGCTACAGCGATTTGCTGCAAAAGGTTTTTTTTTGTATGATATTTTTAAATATTTTATTTTAAAAATAGGTGTATTTATTATTGTAAATATGTTTAGGCCGATGAATTAGCAGTTGCACTTTTAGAAGTCGGGGTACAGAAAGGCGACAGGGTCGGTCTGTGGGCTCCAAATAGCTGGATTTGGCAGGTGGTCAATATATCAGCGATTAGAGCCGGATTTATACTGGTAAATTAAAAAAAACTCATAAATATTTTTTATAGTTTTAATAACCCGGCATCCTTGAAGAGGGTGAATTAGTACTATCAGGTAAGCAACTTTTGATAAAATAATGCTTAAAATATTAAAAAAATGGTTTGAAAAAAAAACTTTTAAAAAAAAATCCAATTTTTGTTTTTTGTTGAAACATTGTATGAAAGCG